>APFE031394360.1:130609-154667 GCA_000404065.3 Pinus taeda
GACTACCAGCTTGATTTTTCATTATATTCCTTTCAATGTTACAATACATATTTATACATGCCGAAGCATCCAATACCATGGACCGAAATCCATCGCGTCCAAAACCATGGACCGAAAACCATCGCGTCCAAAAAAACATGTGCGAAAATCATGCACAAAACCATAGGTGGGTCCGCCCAACCTAACATAGGGTCCAAAACCAAAATTTTCCAGGGCGCTGCCATGGACCCCATAAAGTGGGGTTACGGGTACCCGTCAAACCCCCTGTTAACTATGTGGAAAGAATATAACACGACCCAACATAATAAATCCAACCAATTGTCTTTTCTGATATTGGAGGCTCTTGACTGCATTTGACCTCAAAATAACCATGGTAGTGAGATGACCAAATCAACTCATAATGTACCTGATCTTCATAATGCAAATGAAAATAAAAAACTGGTGTGCAAAGCTTGGCCCATGTATTCATTTATAGGGTCAAAGAGGACATGGTTATTTTGATGATCATCATAACATTCTACATCTTCAGACAATTGGTTCTCAGCCACACACAATTTCTTTGATATGCTATCCAACTGATTTTTTGAATGATTCCCATAAACAATGTAATTTTCCTCCTTATTATGATCATTCATTGATGTAAGCTGCTGCAAGGAATTACAAAATTGAACAACCTTTTCCTCTTCCTGATGGTTATAAAAAATTTCTTCCAGTATTTATTCTTGATGTTTGCAATAAATTTCATACTCATAATGATCTGAAGCCTGACAAGTCCGTGGCATCTCTACATCAATCTCAGAGGATGTAATATGATTTTCATAAGTAAACCCCTGCTGATCTTCATGCTACATTTCGTGGGATGTTAGTCTTTCTTCTTGGTGTTGAAATGTATTTTTATGAAGAGCCTCTAAAATTTATTCATCCATAAATTCATCATCATCATAACAATCCTCCAAATATTGAATAAGACTCAAAGAATGTTTACAACAATCTTGGACTAGCAACAAGGAGGGATGACACTCTTTATACATCTCATAGAATTCATCATGAAAATTGGCAAGCGAATATATTGAACCATTTTCCAAACTTCTATACCAAGACCATGCTTTTCCTTCTAAAGTGGTAAAAAACATCCTCATGAGACAATCTTTAGGAAACTGAACCTTAAGATTGTGTACATGCATATGAAACCTAACCCAATGAAACGCAACATTGTCTTTCTTTTCATCTTTGAATATCGGAAGATCCTCTAACCAATCAACCTTTGGCATAGCATTTGGAAAACCAGGGATATGAGACCGATTCATAGGAGCATACTTGGAATTCATTCTTGCAGTGGAACTCATCTTGAAACTTCATCAAGCTACTGATATTCTAGCAGTGGAGTCACCTTCCAATTTCTTATTCGATGTGTGGAGTCGCCAAGGTAGTTGCAGCCTCAAAAATTTTCTAAACTCCTGCTACCTTCAGAAGTTCAGCTCCTTGATTTTGGGAATGATTAATCTTCAGACTCCCAGCAGATGCACCAAAATGTTATCTCAAAATTAGACCCTGATAGGCTGCTGATCAGGTAGAGCTTGAGTAACTATTTCAAGCCTACTTTAGGCTGAGGCTTAGCCTCCTCAACCTGAGAGGGCTCTCTCACAAGATTAAAGATTTTGATTATGAGTAAGATGGCTAACTCTATGAAACAAAATGAAAGAATGTAAGTGGTGGAAACACAATTAGAAATTATCCATTGGGCTTATGGAGTCAGTTTCAATATAACAATGATATCAACCTTACATAGAAGTCAGGGCATCCAGAATTCAACACATTTAGAACACACCAGAAACATATAGCACCACACAGTTTATGTATGAAGGAAATTAAAGCACAATCAACGATTTCTAAGTAATCACACAGTCATACCACTGCAAATGTTGAGAAGAGGACAATACAATACATTCTGAACATTGAATTCCTTCTGATTCCTGAGAAGCAAAGCCAATACTGTATTACTAAAATAGAGTCTTACATAAAGCATAATATTCAAGTTTCTCTTAAATTTTCCAATCCCTTGTACATCAAATGTTCTGTTATATATAGAGCTCTTTTCATAACTGAGATTCCTCCTCCAGCATGAGGGGAACTCAAATTCTTCCTATTATGGCACCTATTAACACTTTAAACTAACTATTAAATGCAACTAAATGCTAACTGGAAGTTATAGAGACCTAAGACAATTAGGAGTATAACTCCACACCATGTTGGTAATAGCATTTATTACAATCAAAACTCATTCTCTGACAAATGGTCTCCTTCAGTTTAGCTTTGGTGGATGTTTGAAACTCCTTGCTGGCCCTTAATGTCTCATCTCTTTACTGCTCCTGGAAAGTAGGAAATTGCCCCTGTTTTTCTGCTTTTGGTCTCCTCAAGGATATTCAAAATCAATTATCCCTGTTGTTCTTCTTTGATTACACAAAAATGTATTGGAATGCCATGTTCTTCATGTACAGTAGACCTTTCTCACATACATGTGTGAATACAAAACCTCTTCAAAGCTGTTTGAAATACCATGAACAATACTAGCTGTGATCATTTTTATAACAAATAGCTTAGAGTTCATATATATCTTTCCTCTGCTTGTTTTTCCCTTGCTGGATGCTTGCACTTTGTAAATGATCCTTTTCTAAAATTCCCTTTCAGCTGCCAATCTTCAAAAATATTCCCCTTTGTCTCTCAAAATTGGTCCACTAAATGATAATATGTAGCTACAGCAGTTTCGTAGCGCGCTACGAAACTACTGTGTAATTACAAAAACAGAGTTTAAGACCAAACTTTAATTTTATTAAGTCTTTCTTTTTCTTTGAAATGACTCTTCCATATGACATGAGGCTGTTCAAAACTAAATAACTTGACACCATTCTTCAAGGTAAACTTCAAAAGGTATTCTATATAAAAATTTAGGATTACCTTACTTGCCTTGCTTGAGCCTTCAAAGAACTATGATGTATGCTGACCCTGAGTTAGCCAAGTGCTTCTTATGCATGAAAGGAGCACGAGAATGACCAAGACCAATTCTTCCTTACCTTACCCTTTTCCTCTGAAATCTTTTCAATGATAGCAGAATCAATCTTGGAGAGGTCTAACTTCATCTCACCTTCTCCAATATCATGGCCCGAGTACATCAAACAAGTTTTATCCAACATATACTTTGACATCTTCAAAAACAATTGTTCTTGACATATGACATCAAGTATTTTTTTCTCACACATGAAATGTTCATAGTGAAATTTTCTGAAAATGAAAATTTTCTAGAAATGGCTTCAACACATCTTTCTTCAAATGCATGAAAGTAGTAGGAGCATGGAAAAGACCAAAATACATAACAAGCCATTCAAACAAACCTTGATTAGTTTTGAATGTTGTCTTCCATATGTCTCCTTCAACAACTCTACTTTGATGAAAATCGTTTCTTGAATCCCATTCGATTCCCATTCAATGAAATGCTTACCATTCTTCTTGGGCGCCAAATCAAGAGGTGCACCAAACGGTAAAGGATAAGGTCGAATGATCCTTTTGTTCAACAATCCTTGGATTTGTTTTGTTATTTATGCACTTTCCCTTCTTAACATATTGTGCATGTCAATGTTAGGAAGAAGACACTTTTTCTGCAATGGTATTTCATGTTGGATTCTCCTCTTGGAAGGAAATCCTTTTGCTTTCTGAAACACCTCATCATCATGGTTAACTACATCAAGCAAATCAGTTTTCAATTTTGAATTACAACCATCAAAAGGTTCATAATCAATATCAACATTGGGTTTTATCATAAGAAGCACTAAATTCTTGCTTGAATTCACTAGTCTTTTCATTTGCCGTGCATTAAATAATGAAAGATTTAGTTTCTTGTGATGAGCTCTCACAATATACTCCACACCATCCTTGAACAAGTGGTACTTATTTTCATGAGGATATAATATTGATTTTCTATCATAAAGGTAAGGACTACCTAAAACAATTCCTGATATATCAAGCGATACAACATCTAATTCAACTTCGTCAATGAAGTTTGTTGTGATTGCAAACCGAAGAATATATTTTATTGTAACTTGTAAGTTTGTGTCCTTGCATATCCGACCCAATGGATATGGATTGGGATGTAAAATGGTTTCAAGATTAAGTTGTTTGACTAAGTCATCAGATATCAAGTTGGCTTGAGACCCACTATTAAAAAATGTGTCGATTTTTTTTTTTTTTTTTTTTTTTTTTTTTTTTTTTTAATGTTTTGAGATTACTCTCATATGAAATAATTCAATCCTTGTTTCTTCATTTGGAATAATAGTGTAACAATTTGATATACTAGTGCTAGCAATGGATTCTTTTCGTTTTATGGACCATGGATGGTTGTTCTCTTTTCCATTGAGAACTACTCCAACAATGGAGATGAGTGAATGCATCTCTTAAAAATTATGAGTTGGGCCCTAAATAGTCAAAATACTTGCAGCAATAGTCTTTGATAAAAAATATAATATATCTCTACAAACAATAAAGACTCATCATACATCTTAGCTCCAATTTTATTTAATCAAAATAACCCAAAAAAAATATGCAGGCTCTCGATCTCAAATAGCCTCTTTGATGTAAACCAACTCTCATATAAGATAAATCAACTCAATACACCAATGAGTATTCAACATAGATATAAATGGACCAACACTTGAATTACAATTATCATGTGATATATATAGTATATATATGTATATATCTAATATATCTATAATATATATATATATATATATATATACTATATATATATATATATATATATATATATATATATATATATATATATATATATAAATAATAATTTATATATATATATATATAATATATATATATATATATATATATATATATATTATATATATATAATATAATATGATATATATATATATATATATATATCCTCAAAATAACTATCACCAATGGGAAATATATATTTTTTGTCTCGTACGAGAATCTAAAGATGAAGATTCAATAATTTGATGAGGCTTCTCCTTCTTCATTACTGCTCACAATATTAGAATATAAAACAATGAGTTATTCCATTCACAAATATGAAAATATATACATATTACATATATTTGCAATGTTATATTCTTTTCTAAAACTATGGAATGATCATCATTGCATATACGAATGGACAAATTCTTAATTATAATTTAATGAAATGCAACATATATTATTGGTGATACCCACACAACAATTCGTGGTGAAGGAAGTTGTGATATCGAAGGAGTCTTCAAATATTCACTAGATATTTCCTTATTCTATCTATAACACTCGCATTACACTCAAAAAACTTCACAGTGCCAACACTCAACAACAATGCCAGTGAGAACGCTCAACACCAACGCTAAAACCAACCAACAATCGCAGATAAATGTAGGGATGTGTAAACATAATTAAATGTAGGTTTAGTTACAGTACCACCATGGGCTTTCAAGCTGGACCTGAGTGATGACATGTTGTCTACAACCTTGTTACAACATGCGCAATGTGTATCAACTGAGGGATTGCCTCAACCGGTGTGTATAGTGCATAAAATGACCACATAAACGTAATATTCAGTTAGAAAAAGGAGAATTCAATAAGGGGTGGATGGATTTAAATTTTCCATAGCATAAATGGTTCTACCAAGGAAAAGAATGACAAAGGGACATGTTAGACTAATGGAAAATGAGCTATAGCGGAAAAAGGATGCCAAATTTGGGACCTGCAGACTTGCGCTCTAATACCATGTAAAGCCAGGTATATAGTAACTCCAAAATATTTAAATTTTATATTAAGAAGAACATTAATATATAAACGTAGGAGAGAGACCCTTGGGATTCACATTCCAAGGTCTCTTCATTTTCTTATTTTGTATTTACATATTTACACCATATTTTTCCAATCCCGGAGGATCAAGTGTCAACAATATATTAAGAACTAAAATCAAAACATAGCAAAACATCATAGTATAAATTCAACCCCTAATCTATGTGTGCATTTGTTCCATCAAAACCACGACCCAAAGTAAAAAGGCAATATGCCATCTTAATCATGTATATAATGTGGGAAGGGTACTGTAATTACATGTGTTATATCATATGATATATGTCCAACAACTATATGAGATCAAAATTATTCATATAATATGAGTAATTGATCTACGCCATATATGCCTAGCATAAATAAACTAAGGTGTTTTGGTTAAACATCAAAAATTCAAATCGAAAATCACCTTTCTTTGAAGAAGAGGAGATGTATAGCCTGTAGCATGAAGCACAAGGAAAACTTGTTAGAAAGAGATGTTGAGGACCATCAAATGTGCAGGGGAGTAGGAAAAGACAAGAATTAAGTCATTTATTCCTCAACTGGAGAGTGATTATTGTCTATTGTATTACAAAATAATTTTTTTTTGCGCATGTAAATTTAGGTACATGATAAGTTTGTGTAATATGTATGCAAAAGATGGTCTTGAAACTAGTAAGTTCATGAATCCATAAGATTGTAAGGTCTTTGGCATCATCATAATAATTGTCATCATATTCATTATCATCATCAACATTGTCATCATTGTTATCACTATTTTCATCATTAGCATTATCATCATAATCACCATTCATGTCATCATCATCATCTTCATCATCGTCATCATCATGATTATCAACATTGTCGTCAATTGTTTATAATTATCAACATCGTAAGAAACATCATCAACCAAAAAAAATGTGATGAGTGTTAGAAAAGGGTTGTTTAGGACACATATGACATATGCATGAGAAATAACAACTCTATTTTTGAGAGATGATGATCATCATCATCGCCACCATTATCATCGTCATTATCATTTTCATCATCCCCATCATGATCATTAATGTAATGTCTATCATCATTGTTGTCATCATCGTCATGGACATCATGATCATCAATATCATCATCATCATTCATGCCATTATTATTGTTGATGATGACCTAGATGACAATGATAATAATGATGATCAGGTGAAGATGAACTGGATGATGATGCCAAAGATAATTATTATGATTATGACAATGACAACATTTAAAATTTGGAAGGTTTTGTAAGGTCATTAGCTCGTCATCATCATAATCATTGTCGTCATCATCATCATCATTGTCATTTTCATCGTCATTGTAACCACCATCATCTTTATCATCATAATCGACATTCATATCATCATCGTCATTGTAATGATTATTGGCCTTATAATTAGTTGTTCATAATTGTCAATGTCATAAGAAATACCATCAATGCAAAAAAAAATATGGGTGTTGGAAAATGGATTCAAAAGCATATGAAAAAATGGGTGCAATAATGGATGTAAAATTGGTTGCAAAAGTAGATTCAATAGAAGTAGATGCAACCTGAAAAAAAATGCATCTAAAAAAAGATGCAATAGTCAATACAAACTTGGACATAAAATATGATGCAAACACAGATGCAAAAGTGGAAGCAAACATGGGTGCAATAGTAGGTGCAAAACATGGCGCAAATTGTGGTGAAACAAAAGTGGATGCAACAACGGATGCAGAAAATGACATAAACTTGGATGCGAAAAGGAGGTAGACTTGGATGCAAAATAAGATGCAATAAATGATATAAACATGGAAGCAAACATAGGTGCAATAATAGACACAAAATTAGATGCAAAAGTGGATGCAATAGAAGTAGGTGAAAAATTAGATGTAAAAATGGATGCAAAACTTAATGTAAAAGTGGATGCAAAAGGGGATGCAATAACATACACAATATTCGATGCAAACTTGGACAGAAAATAGGATGCAAATGTAGATGCAAAAGTAGAACCAAATGTGGGTGCAATGGTAGTTGCAAAACATGGCACAACAAAATTGGATGCAAATGTGTATGAAATAGTAGACAAAAAAACAAGATGCAAAGTTGGATGCAAAACAAGATGCAAAAAAGGAAGAAAAAGTGGATGCAAACATGGGGGAAACTGTGGACACAAAATTGGATGCAATAGAAGTAGAAGTAAAAAAAGACACAAAAATTGATGCATAAACATGACACAAAAGTGGATGCAAAAAATATGCAATATTTGATGCAAATTTGGATGCAAAAGAGGATGGAAATGAGGATGCAAAAGTAGAAGCAAACGTGGATACAACAGTAGATGCAAAACTTGGCACAAATTGTGGCACAATAAAAGTGGATGTATAAGTGGATGCAATGATAGATTCGAAAAAAGAAGAAGCAAATTTTGATGAAAAAGAAGATGCAAAAAGGGATGCAAAAGTGGATGTAAACATGAGTGCAACAGTGCATGCAAATTTGGATACAAAAGTGGATGCAACAAATTTAAGTTGACGCAAAAGAAAATGCAAAACCTAACACAAAATTGGATACAAAAAAGAATGCAAAAGTAAATGCAAACTTAGACGCAAAAGGGGATGTGAAAATTATTAGAAGCAAAAGTGGGTGCAAAGGTAGGCGCCAAACTAGGCGCAAATTGTGGCACAACAAAAGTGGATGCAATAGTGGACACAATAATGGATGCAATAGAATATGCAAATGTGGATGCATAAGAATATGTGAAAGTGGATGCAATAAAAGTAGATGCAAAAATAGGCACAAACTTTGATGCAAAACTTGGCGCAAAGGGGGATGCAAAAATGGATGCAAAAAATGAAGCAAAAGAGGATGCAAAAAATGATGCAAAAGTTGATGCAAGTTTAGGCACAAAAAATAGATGTAATAGAGGATGCAAAAGTAGGTGAAAGAAAGTAGGTGCCAAACTTGACGCAAAACTTGGTGCAAAGGATGGTGCAAAACCTAGTGCAAAACCTCATGCAAAACCTGGTGCAACACTTGGTGCTAAACTTGGTGCAAATCTCTACGTAATTTTTGCATCAAGTTTTGCATCATATTTGATAAATGGATGCAAATAGCACCAAAAATGGGCTCTAGACTCAAAAAAGGAAGCAAAAAGGGATGATAATCACAAGGTTTTGTTGTAGTGGTAATATGTAGGTTTTAACCCTGCACATAAATTACCTACATACAAATTCTAAAAATAGAAAATAAAACAATGGAGAGAGCATAAAACATAAAATAGATATACATAGAGAGTTTCCCCTAGATCCCAAAACTGGGACTACCACATTGATTTTCCATTATATTCCTTTCAATGTTAATAATATATATATATATAATTAATATATATATATTATATATATATATATATATATAATGTCGGAAGCATCCATAAACCCTAGATTAGAACATAACCACAATTCCCTTGACCAGATCTACAAGATACCATGGGAAGAAAACCATCATGCCCAAAACCATGCGCAAAACCCATGCACAAAACCATAGGTAGGTCTGCCCACCTAATATAGGGTCCAACAAAAAAAAAATCCTAGGGCACTATCCCAAACCCCATAGAGGGGAGCTACCGCCCCCATCAAACCCCCCGCTGCACCCGATGCAATGAAGGGGTGGTTGACTGCCCCCCGCTCTAACCCCCCGAATTCGTGTGTGGGTCTAGTCATGGAAAGAATATAACACATACCCAACATTCTCCCACTTATTATTTCTCTTTTCCCACACATGGGGTCACAAGAGAGCTTAGTCATTGGTCCAACCCTGCAACGCCCATTGTTTCTCTACAACAAGAAAAATTCTCAACACTCACAGACTTCGGCAATGCATTTGCAGTATTCTTAAAAGTGTCCACCTTTAATAGCAACACCTTTTTTTTCCTCGACCATATCCCTCACCAAGTGATACTAAACATCAATGTGCTTTTTCTTTGAATGATAAGCAGGGATCTTTGCCAAGAAAATTACACTTTGGCTGTCACAATCTATCCTTATAGCTCGCTATACTAACCCCATACTTGAACACAATCTCTGCAACCAAACTGCTTCCTTGCTTGCATGAGTGATTGTCATGTATTATGCCTCTATATTTGAAAGTGTCGCTACAGACTGTCTCTTGTTCATCGAACTGAATGAACATCCAAATAGGTTAAACACATACCCACTTGTAGATATTCTCCATCCTTGTCTGCATCAACAAAGCCATAGATGTCCAAAACTTTGTCCAATCCTGGTCTACCTTGATAGCACAAACCATAATCATTAGTGCCACGCAAATACCTGAAAAGCCAATTCACTATTATCCAATGCTCCTTTCCTGGTTTGACATAAATCTACTCAATACTTCCAATGCAATTGCAATGCCTGGTCTAGTACAAACCATTGCATACATCAGGCTATTGACTACACTTATGTATGGAACACGAGACATGTCCCCTTCCTCTTCTTGTGTCTTTGGAACACTATTTAGTAGATAAATTTACACCTACATTAATAGGAACCTTCATTGGTTTACTATCCTCCATATTAAACCTCTATAGTATTATCTTGACATACTTCCTCTAGTTTAACCATAGCTTCCTCTTTGCTTGATCTCGTTTAATTTCCATGCCCAAAATATAGTTTGCAGCACCAAGATATTTCATGTTTAATTTGGAGGACAATTGGGTCTTCAAATCCTAGATAATTTCTGTCATTTCCAATCAGCAACATATCATCCACATACAAGACCAGCTAAATAACACGGTCGCCAATTAATCTAAAATACACATAATGACCTGCTTTGCTTCTGTTGAAGCCAAGTCCCTGTATATATGTATCAAATTATGATACCACATCCTTGGTGACTATCACTAACCCATACAAAGACTTTTTTAACCTGCATACCAATTCTTTCTTACCCTTCACCACAAAGCCTTCAGGTTGCTTCATGTAGATTTCTTCGTCCAAATCCCTATGAAGAAATGATGTCTTCACATCCATCTGCTCTACCTCAAAATCAAAAGCAACAACAACATATAAAAGTAATCTAATAGAAGCTACCTTGGAAACCAGAGAAAAATATCACCAAAATCAATTCCCGACACCTAGGAATAACCTTTTGCTATCAAACAAGCTTTTTATTTCTCCACCTTGCTTTTTACATTCATATTCTTCTTAAAAACCCATTTTCTTCCAATGGGTTTTCTTCCAGCCGACAACTCTACTAGATCCCAAGCCTCATTTTTGTGCAAAGATGCCATTTCATCAATCATGGGCTCTTTCTAGAGTTTTTCGTCCCCTGAATCTACTGCCTCCCTAACAGTTCTGGGATCATCATTAGTATTAGATAAATCAAAATTTGAACAGAAAGTAGATGTATTGTACCTTTCTAGTTCCCTTCTTTCGTGAACTTATCTTCTCACAGCTGGAGTTTGTGGCTCTTCATCTTCTAATTCCTCTTCTGTTGTAGAGTCTAATTCTCCCTCCTTTAGCTCAAACTCTATCTTCTTGGGTTCCTTTGGTAGGACTTCATGTTTGATAACATCTTTCACCTCTCTAAACACCACATCATGGTTGTACACAACCTTCCTTGTTTTGGGGTTCCGAATCTTATAACCTTTTAAACCATCCTTATACCCAATAAAGATGCACCTTTAAAATTTACTATCCAGCTTGGTTCGTTTCTCCTTTGGAACATGTACATATGCATCATAGACAAATACCCTCAAATGAGAAAGAGAGGGTTTCTTACCAGTCCATACCTCTTATGGAATCTTATCCTCCAACACTGATGAAGGTGATCTGTTGACCAGGTAACATGCAGACTCCACCGCCTCTACCCAGAATTCATGTCCTAACCTGACATGATTGAGCATGCTTCTTTCCTTTTCCATCAAAGTCCTATTCAATATTTCTACACATCTATTTTGTTGAGGTGTGTATGGAGTAGTATTATGCCATGCTATACAACACTTCTTACAAAAATCTTCAAATTTCTTCTCGCAGAACTCTCCACTATTATATGTCCTCAACACCTTTATATTCTTCTCTCTTTGGTTTTCCACCAGAGCCTTAATTATTTAAACCTGTCAAAGATTTTAGATTTATTCCTGAGGAAATATATCCATGTATTCCTTACGAAGTCATCTATAAATTATACATAGTACACAGACTTACCCAATGATGGAACCGGCACATGTCCAAACACATCACTGTGCACAAGCTCTAATATCCCTTTCGCCCTCTTAGCAGAAGAGGGGAAACTCACCCGATTCTACTTCCCATATACACAATGTTCATAGAAATCAAAATCCAGAGAGAAATTAGACTTATCTTCTACCATACCATTACCAGGAATTATTTGAAGGCCCTTCTCTCCAATATGTCCAAGCCTTTGATGCCATAGCATGGTATTTTCTCCAAAGACACTAGATTTTCTGCTCCACTTTCAGGAACCATAGAACTTTTGCACCCATTAATAACAATGTTAACTAGAATCTTGTACAGAGTTCCAATCTAAGCTCCCCACATCAATACCAGTGCTCCTCGAACCATCTTTTAGGTATCTTTCTTGAACACTATTTTGACACCCGCATCATCCATATTGCTTATAGAAATTAGATTTGTAGCCAATGCAAGAATGTGCAGAACACCCAAAAGTGTTCTAATCCTTCCACCTTGGAACTTCACCTTGACTTTTCCCCATCTAATGATTCTGGCCTTCCTATCATCCCCTAAGAAGACATCACTACCATCATATTTCTCATACTCACAGAACCACTCCCTATAGGGAATGAAGTCAAAGGATACACCTAAGTCAATCAACCATGCCTCATGATCTACATATGTGCTTGAATAAGAAGCCATGTACTGTTAAAATTGGCAACTAGGGAAAAAATTCATGTGGGTCATTTTATTCATGGCTGATAATATTTTTATTAGATTCCTCTCATCGATAGGTGTAGGATTGATATAAAGATCATCCGATTCCGATAAGTATTCATGGAGATATGAATTTATTTTGATTATGGAATTATTATCAAGCCGACCTACAACTCATGTAGGTACAGAAGCCCAACAGTTGCATCTATTCAAACACCAACGTTGTCTATAAATACAGGAGGTATTTTCCTCATTTGGACTCATGCATCTCATCACATCTCTCTCTATCTACTGCACAGAAAAGAGTCTCTTCTCTACTGCGCAGAAAAGGGTCTCTACCTCACACATGTGAAGCCAGAAGTTGTTGAAACTGAAGCTGCAACTGCAGAAGTAAATTTTGACTTGCATGGACTAGAAGATCTCCTCATCTGAACTGCGTTGTAGGTTCATCTGAACCTCCTCTGAAAGCCGCAACTTTTGGTGGTGGAATCAAGTCAATTCAACGGACGGTTTGCAAGATATTGACTGCCCTAGTTTGAAGGAAGCTGCTAAAACTGAAGCTGCAATTGTAGAAGTAAAGTTTGACCCACGTGGACTAGAAGATCTCCTCATCTAAACTACATTTTAGGTTCATTTGAACCTCCTCTGAAAGCCACAACTTTTGGTGGTGGAATCAAGTCAATCCAACGGACGGTTTGCAAGATATCGACTGCCCTAGTTTGAAGGAAGTTGCTAAAACTGAAGCTGCAACTGCAGAAGTGAATTTTGACCTGCGTGGACCAGAATATCTCCTCATCTGAACTATGCTATAGGTTCATCTGAACCTCCTCTGGAAGCCGCAACTTTTGGTGGTGGAATCAAGCCGATCCGACAGTCAGTTTGTGAGATATTGTCTGCCCTAGTTTGATGATGAAGCCGCTAATGCTGATGCTGCTGATCTAGGGTTTGCTACTGCTGATATAAATCCGATTTATTGTACTATTTCTCTCTAATAAATTATTGAAGATAAAATAAGATTTTATCAAAGGGTTTCCCCACACATTGTGGGGTTATCCTTGGCTAGCCGCCACATCTTGTGTCTGTTGTCTTGGCTTGTTTTCTGTTGATTGTTTAATGTTCTATCTGCACTTTACTTTATATACATGTGATTGCTAATCTGTGGAATATAATAAGAAAATAAGTAAGCTTTTATAAGCATAGAACATACCATAACTTAACATGGTATTGGAGCTGATGTGAAGACAAAGCTTGAGCAAGAGCAAGAGAAATCATCGAAGAGAAGATTGGCGAGGCTATCCTAAAAGAACTATGGGGTCCTCAACACTCTGCCGAAGACAAGCTTCGTGAGAAAGATGACTATCACGGATGGAAGATGTCTATCGATCTAAACCTAGAAGATCAAGGAGTCCTGGACCATATAAGAGGAAATATTGTTGAGCCTCCATCAAATGCATTCACTGCTGCATGGAACAAATGGAAAACCAGAAAAGTCAAAACAAAGAAGATCATCTGGGACTCTATCGAAAAGCACTTGGTGGCCTACATCTCTGACCTGAACATCTCCAAGGAAATCTACGATAGACTGGTGATTTTATTTAAAGTTAATGATGCAAATCAAGTTTTGTTTCTTAGAAATAAGCTGAGGGAAATCAAGAAGGGTAAAGATGAGAGTATGCAAGCATACTTCTTAAGAATCACCGAGATCAAGAACAATCTCCTATCTATTGAGAAGACTATTACTGACATAGAAATGGCACTCACGAATTTTGAAGGATCACCATCCGAATGGTACATGTTCAGGACTACTCTTCTGAACAATAATGTAATTCCTGGTTTCAAGGAATTAATGGCTACATGCATTCAAGAAGAAACAAGGGTAGAAGAGAAAGAAATGCCTACGCCTAAAGGTCCTCCTACCGCTTTTTCTTCTCATGCTTGAAAAGAAATAATTCTGGGTTTAAATAAAAAAGAAAGGCTAGACCTAAGGGTGGAAGAAAAGAATGATGTTACATTTGCAATAAAGCAAGTCACTATGCAAGGGAATGCACCTGATAGAAAGGACTCTCACCATGACGATGATAAAAATCCCTCTCATGGTAATCAAAGGGATGGAAAATTCAATAGCAAAGGTAAAAGGAATGCTAGAAATCAAGGAAGAGGACAACCATTCAAGAAGGCTAGAAATTCCAGGATGTATTAAATGCACCTGACCTCCGAGAGAACTTGGTGTCCATCTCGGCAATGGAAGAAAAAGGCTACAAGGTAACCTTCAGTGATGGCAAGGTACGTATATGAAAAAATAATGTTAAAGATGCCTTTACTCTTGCATTTCATGTTGATTCATTATATTAGGTCAATGGAAGTCTGCTAGGTGTCATGTCTTATGACACATCTCTTTAGTCCAAACTTTGGCATCAGAGGTTTTCCCACCTTCACTATAGATCTCTACTCGGTGTAAGACAAATGGTGACAGGAATGCCCGAATTCCGAGTAGAGAAAGAAGGTGTATGTCCAAGATGTGCCGAAGGAAAGCTCAAAAGGGGACCATTCCCCTCAAGCCTAAGTAAGACCTCTGATATACTACAGTTGGTTTACTCAGGCATATCTAAGGCTGGCATTAAGAGGGAGACTACTACACCACATACTCCTGAGCAAAATGGTGTGGTGGAAAGGAAGAACTATACGATTGTGGAAGATGTCTGTATGGGTAGATGATGTAACAATGCCTGATTTGGAGGAACCCACGGATCCTATTTATCCACCCGAGCCTTCCTCTTCTAGGAAGAGTCCTTCATGGCTTAGGGGGATACTTGATGATGCTGAAGGACCTACTGCACGCCGAGGAACCTTCCTTCAAAGTAAGAAACCTAACAGGTATCAGGAATACCTGACCATCATGAGCACGCTCATACAAAATGATCCTTCATCATTCTCAGATGCCGTCAAGCATCAAGTATGGAAGGATGTTATGACCATAGAATATGAGTCTATTATGGAGAATGATGTCTGGGAAGTAGTTCCCAGACCCCAGGAGAAGACAATTGTCACTTTTAAATGGTTATACAAGATAAAGCATGCAGCAGATGAAAGAATGGAAAAATATAAGGCTCGTTTTGTTGCTCGTGGTCTCTCCCAGAAGGAAGGTATAGACTATGATGTGATATTTTCACCTGTTTCCAGATATATGACCATTCGCTTGATCATAGCCCTTGCATTTCACAAGGATGGAACCTACATCAGATGGATGTCAAGACTGTGTTCTTGCATGATTCGATCAAAGAAGAGGTCTATGTGGAGCAACCTGAAGGATTTGAGATTTATGATTGAAAATATCATGTATGCAGGTTGAAGAAGGCTCTCTATGGGCTGAAGAAAGCACCCTGAGCATGGTATGAGAGGATCGATAGCTACTTGATGAAGTTGGGATTCATTAGGAGTGAAACTGATTGTAACCTTTACTTTAAGGTTGAAGATGACAAACCTCTCATACTGGTGCTATACGTGGATGTCCTCTTTCTAATAGCTGCATACCCTCTTCATTCACAAATGTAAGAGGGAGTTGGCTTCTGAATTTGAAATGAAGAACCAAGGACTTGAAGTGTGGTAGAAGCCAAGGGAAATTTTCCTATCTCAAGGAAAATATGTGGTGAAAATTCTGAAAATATTTGGTATGATGGATTGTAAGCCTATGACTACCTCGAGGATCTTAACTTTCAGAAGTTATATGGTAGTGATGTCGAACCAGATTTAGGAAATGCCTCTGAGTTTCAAAACTCATTCGTGTTGATGTTCTTGGTGAACCTTCGTCTGAACATATGTTTTGTAGTTACCATTGTGAGATCATATTTGGTTGAGCCTCACTAGATTGGTGCCAAGAATCTTCTGAGATGTCTTCAGGACACAATCTCTCATGGATTAAGATACATTGCCAGAAATATGAAACTGCATGATTATTCGAATAGGCAGGTAGTGTGAAGGATCACTGGAGCACTTTTAGTGTTGTTTCTCTTTGGATACTACTTCGATATAATGGATGAGCAGGAAGCAGAAGTCGGTTTCCATAAGCATTGCCAAGACGAGATACATATCTACGAGTATGATCTCGTATGAAGCTTCCTGGTTGGGAAAGCTCTTCAGTGAGCTGTTTGAACACATAACACTGTGATTCTATGTAACAACCAGAGGTGAGATTCGATTACTGAGGAATCATGTATTCATCAATTGCTCCAACAGATAGACATCATCTGGGATATGGTAAGTCGATGAGCAAGGAGGCTCCATCGCATTAAGATGATGTACGGGTCGATACACCTTGCCAAAGCCCCGAGGAAAGATCTAATCTATGATTTTCCCAAACAACTTGGAGTCGTCAAGAAGCCATTGTACAAGGGTCATGGATGTTGCATACATTGAGCTTTGGGAGCTTTGAGGGCTTGCGGTTCTTACTGGAGCAACATATGACCACAGGGTGACTCACCCTCTCCTGGTGGTGCACTCTAGAACAAGATGATTCGCTCTCTTGTGGGACAAGATGATTCGCTCTCTTATGGAACAAGATGATTCACTCTCCTTTGTAGCAGGATGATTAGTTCTCCTGTGAGGCTTGGATTGATGTGTTCTCCATGACGATTGTAGTAGGATTGATGTGTTCTAGTGTGAGGCTTGGATTGATGTGTTCTCCATGGCGATTGTAGCAGGATTGATGTGTTCTCCTGTGAGGCCTGGATTGATGTGTTCTCCATGGCGATTTTAGCAGGATTGATGTGTTCTCCTATGAGGCCTAAACCTCCTCTAAAATCCGCAAGTTCTGGTGGTGGAATCAAGTCAATTCGATAGACGGTTTGCAAGATATCGACTGCCCTAGTTTGAAGGAAGTTGCTGAAAATGAAGCTGCAACTGCAAAAGTGAAGTTTGACCTATGTGGACCAAAAGAGCTCCTCATTTGAACTACATTGTAATTTCATATGAACCTCCTCTAGAAGCCGCAACTTTTGGTGGTGGAATCAAGCTGATCCGACGGTCGGTTTGTGAGATATTGTCTACCCTAGTTTGGTGATGAAGCCGCTAATGCTGATGCTGTTGATCTAGGGTTTGCTACTGCTGATATAAATCATATTTATTGTACTATTTCTCTCTACTGAATTATTTAAGATGAAATAATATTTGATCAAAGGGTTTCCCCACACATTGTGGGGTTTGTCCTTGGCTAGCCACTACATCTTGTGTCCCTTGTCTTGGCTTGTTTTCTATCGATCATTTAATGTTCTATCTTCAGTTTATTTTATGTACATGTGATTACTAAACTGTGGAATATAATAAGAAAAAGAAGTAAACTGTTATAAGCATAGAACATACATAACTTAACAAGTACACATCCCCACCTTCATCTGAGGTGGGTTTCATCTCTGCAGAAGGAGCGTCATCATATCCCTTTCCTTTCTCATGAGCTTTAGATCTACAATCCCTTTTGAAGTTTCATTCCTTTCCACATTTCCAACACACCTTTACAGGTTTTCCTGGAGATTTAGATCTCCCACTCAAGAAATTATTTTTGTTTATGTTATGGGACCATCGTCATACAGAAAAGGAATCACCATTATAGCCCTCTATATTTTTCTATCTTATCTCCTCCAATAGCAAGGAGGAGACTATTTCATCAAATTGCGAGGTAGTTGTATTGCTACCTATTGCAACAACCAAACTATCCCATAAATGTGGTGGAGAACACAACAAATTGATGCACTTATCTTCATCTATAATTTTATTATCAACAAATAACAATTGGCTTACCATAGTATTAAATGTGTTCAGATTCTTTGTCATTGAGTCTCCATCCTTCATCCTCAGGTTATACAACTTTTTCCATACGAACAATTTATTCACTAGGCTTAGATTGATACAAAGTTCCTAACTTGTCCCACAAATCCTTCACCGTAGCTTCCCCTGATACATTCAACAATACTGAATCTGAGATACAAAACTGTATTGTTCTTTTTTCTTTCCAATCCAACTTCTTCCAGTCTTCATCATACATTTTCATTGGTTTAGTACCTAGCTATTGCAATCCACTGATCTATATCCACTAGGAAATCCTCCATCTTGATTTTCCAAAACTCAAAACTCTGACCACTAAATTTATCAATCTCTTTCTTTCCAATGATCACCATCTTCTTTCACTACAAGAATCGATCGTGCAGATATCCCATTGAACAGGTTCTACCACATGCCCGAGAAAAAACCCTTCAGCAGCAAAGGCGTCCGCTTGAAGCCAAAACAGCTCTGATACCAAATGTAGGTTTTAAGCCTGTAAATAAATTACCTGCATATGAATTCTAAAAACAAAAAAGAAAACAATGGCGAGAGCATAAAACTTAAAATAGATATACATAGATATTTTCCCCTAGATCCCAAAACTGGGACTACCAAATTTATTTTCCATTATATTCTTTTCAATATTACAATACATATATATGTATATATATATATACATGTTGAAGCATCCATAAACCCCAATCCATTAACCCTGGATAAGAACATAACCGTAGTTCCCTTGACTGGATCTACAAGATACCATGGGCAGAAAACCATCATGCCCAAAACCATGTGCAAAATCCATGCACAAAACCATAGATAGGTCTGCACACCTAATATAGGGTCTAAAAAAAAAAAAATCCTAGGGCGCTGCCCCAGACCCTGCAGAGGAGGCCTACCACCCCACTACTGCGCCCGATGCAAAGAATGGGTGGCTAGCCTCCCCTCAGCTTCATGCATGGGGATAGTCATAGAAAGAATGTAACACACACCCAACATTAGTAATGATAATTATGACCCCACATAGTTTGGTATTCTTGCAACACATAGAGATAGCTTAAGAACGTTACTGCACCATATAGAAACTGGGAAGCCTTCAATCTAATGGAAGAAACTTTATCTTCCTTGATATAGTGTATGAACTCTACTCCAGTAAAGAAGATTAAGGCACTCCTTCCATGATGTACAACCTCAGGGCGAAAACATGGAATCGAAAAGGAAGTCGAGAGGTTTTATTTTTTCTTTCTCTACCGCCAATCTTTGTTTCTTCAATTCCTAATGAGCATGTGGTAGATTAGAACATGCTTTTGTGCTGAAATGACTACCTTTTACAAGCTAGAGGCATGCCTGCAGATTTGATCGACTCAACTCTTTATCAATTTTAGGATTGTAGTGAAGTACTTGTTTTGGGTGGGACTGGGAGATAGGTAGGTTTATAAAGGGTAAATCGTTGCATTACATTGAATATTTACTCTAGAGATTCCATTAGGATTGCATGACTACATTTAACACCCAGTTTTTCACTTAGTGAGTAATTTGGTTAATATATCATAACTCAACTTTTAGTTGATTTTCGTGTTATTTTGGACACGATCTGGTTCGCTTAGAAGTTACAAATCAATCGTATCC
This sequence comes from Pinus taeda, assembly GCA_000404065.3. NCBI lineage: Eukaryota > Viridiplantae > Streptophyta > Pinopsida > Pinales > Pinaceae > Pinus > Pinus taeda. Next base: position 150,812 of record APFE031394360.1, read on the forward strand.
CACGATGATTATTGGGTTGAAAGAGAGTTAAATTATTGAATATCATTACCACTTATGTACCATAAAGGCCTTGACAATCGAGACTTCCATCTACCTGAAAGGCCTTGTCAATTAAGTGTTTCCTCTACCTAATAATCATGGAGTTACGGTTAGGTTAATCACCTAGTTAAAATGGGTGTAATGTTTACAAGATATTTTTCTATCCATGTGCAGAAATCAGTTAAATAGCCTCGACTTACCTTCTATCTTAAGTGATTCATTAGCCAAAATTTAATATTTGTAAGCAAAAACACTCACTTTTTGGTGTGAGACGCACCAGAGAGAATTTCATATTTGATTCAATTTAGCAAAGGGTTACACAATGATGTGAACTAACTATTGGTAAATTTTTATTTTTATTTGTCTCATAAAGAAGGCCAGTTAAATAATTTATGCCTACAAGGGCTATGATAGGAATGTTTATTAAGTTATCCATTATATAGATATGAGACATTTATGGAGACTACAAGAGAAAGAATTCCATTGCACTTGATTTTTAGGATCTTTAGAGGCATGACCATGCTTCCTCGAGGAGTCCTTGCCTCTCTAATTCTATTAACCAAAATTAGCCTACCTCTACTCTTGTGAATCCTCGAATCATTCGACTTGTATTTTTTCTTCCTTCCCACTACATTCACATTTTCCTCCACTATAACCACATCAAAAACGCATAGGGATGGAAAAAATAGGTTTGTACACCTTTGCCTACTGTTAGTAATGGATTTCTTAAAAGTAATAACAAAATAATGAAAATGAGAGTTTAAGGGAACATGTCAGGCTCTTAACAATTTGCAAACATTTCCTATAGAGCCCAATGAATCTCCTATGGAGTTTTCTTAGCATGAGCTCTACTTTCTTAACTATAAGCGTGATGAATCTACTATGTAGTGTGAATTCTCAATCCTTGGATTAATATAAGTAAAATTGAGATTTTCAAATATGGTTTTATTTTAGTGCACAGACTTATATGCAAGGGTTCCATATTCCAAATATTTTTATTTTTCTCATTATTTAAATTTGGGAGAGGGTATGGCTTTGAAACTCATAAAAGGGAAATTTTAAGTGTAACTATGATATATTGAAATGTATAAACGAGTTTTTGTTCAAAAAATATCATTAAATCCCTCGATATCCTAGAGGAATCAATTTGCAAAACAATTCAAAAGGCTCAATTACTGTTAATCTTCTACTTCAAACATGCATGGACGAAACTCTCTCTAAAATGCCTACGGAATTGAATATTCTAAGCAGACTAGTTTTTGGAGTATGAAATAAAGATAAAGGTGGCAATAGAACCAACCCCTATATGGATAGAATTAAGTAGTGTGTGCAGGTTCAATGTGTGAAGCACACTTTGATACCAAGTGTAGGGACCATCCCTATGATGCCAATTTTTTTTAAAGCCCATAAATAATGCAATTAAGTCTTGGAATGTGATCATAAGCAAATAAATATTTTCAATTTAAACTAAGCATTCACTAGGAACATCAATTACTAAGATCACGTGGTACTTTAAACACCATCAACATTGGAAACACATAGATATTAAGGCATTTATATCAATATTCCATAATTTACTATTCAATCCTCATGGCATTCATTTTTACATTTTGGTAATTATAGATACAACAAAATCATGTAATAAAATATCATGAATACAACAGGTATCGTTCATCCAAGAGTGGAGATTTGATCTCGTCCTTGTCTCTACTTGCACTCCCTTGTTGTTGTTCGGGTTCTCATGTGGAGAACAATTCATCCCAACCAAATGTTGATGACTCACCAGTTGACCTCCCAGTCTACTCCTTGGGTACTCTTCTTCCCCATGAACCCCTACGTTGCAATGGGGCTAAACAATAGAGGAAGAATGTTAGGTAATGGACGAGAGCACTCTTGGATCAAGAGTTCCCTCTCTAATGACATCCACTTCACCAAACTCACTATAGTTTTGTAGTCACTCACAATTGCATTATCTCATCCATCCAACAATAGGGAAAAAGGTGATCCCTCTCCCATAGTTTGCTCCTTCTTTTGTAGGAGGCTTTGATCACTTGTCACTTCATGAAAAATAAGTACTTTTATTAATTTAAATGTTTGATTTTTCGCCCACACATGTGTCACCCTCTCACCAAGGCTCTCCTAAATTATTTACTTAAATTCTTATTCAAAAATAATATTTTCCCTCATGCCAAGATGACTCCTTATTTCTTCTCCTAGTTATCTCTCAATCCCCCTTTTCTACTCCTTAATTTGTGTTCATTACTAAAGTAAATTTGTTAGGTCCCTATACTACAAGTGTAACCCCTTATTGTTATTAGTACAACCCCCTTATTATATTCTTGTACCCATGTAGTCCCCATATTGTTATTATTGAGCCCCATAGAATCCCACTATTGTTATTATTATTCCCTTACATTATTATTGTTATGTTGGCTCTGCTTATATTATGACCCCTTAGACTCCTATATATAGAAAGGAGGCCTTGTCATTTGTATCATCCAAGAATTGTTCATTTTTGTAATGTAAAGTAGGTTTCCCCCTTCAAGAGGCTTATTTCTAAGGCGTTGATCTATCTTTTCTATCTTTTTTTGAGCTAGTTTCATAACATTTGGCATCAGAGCTTTGGATTCTAGGGTTTCACTGCTCCAAACAGGTCATCGTGGAATTTTCTCTATAACGTTTTCACTACAAATTTTCTGAAGCTAAAAAAAAGCCATTTGAGATGAAATCGTGCTGAACCCAAGGTATGAATTTCAGATCTTATCTCGCTATAGTTTAGGAGATATTATCTGAGGAAGTTAGGGTTTTTCCAAGCTCCAGAATTTCAACTAAAACAAGTCATTGTGGGATTTTCGCTATAAAGCTTTCGCTACAACTTTTCAGAAGCTAAAACAAAAACCCATTTGAGAAGAAATCGATCTAAACCTTGGCTCCGAATTTTAGATCCTGTCTCACTATATTTTCGGAGATATAGTTTGAGGAAGTTAGGGTTTTTGCAGACTCTTGAATTACATTCCAAACATGCCACCTTGGGAAAATTGCCATAGCTATCTCTCTGAGCATCAGATTGAAATTTCATAAGAAGTTATAGAAAGAGGACGACTGTAGTTTCCTGTGTATATTTTTCAGAACCAAAGGTCAAAACAGTCACATGTGGCACTTCATACAAGTTCGATCTACTGAACCAGTCTATAATCGGGTCATCGTGGGAGATTTGACATAACGCTTCCTTACAGAATTCGATCTTGATGAGACTTTTGGGGTTAGAAAGAGGACTCAGAGGGATACTACAGGACGAAATTTTAGAACTTGGAGATCCGAAATCACAGAGTTACAGTCGTTTCAAGATCGAGCTCCTAAAATCAAGAAAAGGCAATATGAGGAAGTTTGATGGAAATGATCTGATAAATTGGATACTACAGATGGAGCAATACTTTTATCTACATGAGGTGCAACTGTTACAAAAGGTATGTATTGCATCTTCGTATTTAGAACCAGATCATTTTTTGTGGTATAAAGGGCTATGTTCTCATAGAGCACTTGTCACTTGGTCAATTTTCACGGAAGAAATGATAGCACATAATGAGGATAGAAAGAGTAACACCTTCTTTAGCCAATTGATAAATCTCAAACAAAAGGGTTCAATGGCAGAGTACATTGAGGATTTCAAAAAATTTAATATAAGGGTAAATGATATTCCAGAGAAGAAAAGGATTGATGTCTTCATAAGGACTTTAAAGGATAACATTCAACATGAGGTTCGTCTTTGGGAACCTGATTCATTGGAGAAGGCATTCAGGTTGGAAAGAAAAATTGA
>APFE031394369.1:3033-109249 GCA_000404065.3 Pinus taeda
ATGCAACCAATGCATTAGCTATACCATCATAGTATCATAGAAAATAATCCACATGCCAAGTCTTGCATGTCATCATGAGAACATTCATCATTGTTAATCGCAACATTATGAATAATAACGAATTGCATGCCCATGCATGTCCTAAATTTGTACGCAACTATCACATGCTTCACCTCATGAAATACCATCATAAGTTATAACATCAACAAATTTGCATGACTTCACATAATAAATGAACCACATGTCAATAAGCCTTATATTATAGCATCATAATTCCTATGCCACGTTATGCATATCATATCCATCATGAGTATTCAACATTAAATACCTATGAATATGTCAATATACCTCGATATAACATCATAATGCCTATGCATATCATCATCATAAGGATACATCATCACTATAAGAACCACATGTGCATGATTACCCTCCTACCATTATATCACGAAACCTCATGTAACATTATACTCAACATCATAATAGTTAATTAAACTAAACTGAAATCATAGTGTACGATTTAGATGTATCATAAAGTTTAAACAATAAAACATGATTTAGATGCTCCATAAAAGTATCTGTCTTAGCTAAGTAAGCACTCCTAATTAGTTCACCACATCTTAATCATCAAGGATTTGTTGTCATCATTAGAAGATCTTATTCAGAGAGTTGTGCTCTTGCAATAATAGACCAGAGAAATGCCAAGCAAACTGTTATCGCTAAAGGACAATGAGAACAACAATCCAACCCAAATAAATAGTGAATTATATGATCAACATTCAAGGGATGTTATCTCTATGTTTTTAGATCACATTGAAACCATAAAATAATGAACAGATGCCAGTGGACAGAGTCAACAATTTTGCCACATAAACAAAGATCATCTAAAGGTAATAAGATATCAGAGTTTATACCATTGTGAATTGGAACATATTTCAATATTTTAGAGCACTTCAAATGGTGACGATATTGCAAATGTCAACATCAATTATCCAAATACTTCAAGCACTATGTAAACTATGTTGTAAAATGAACCAGTGGTGAGTAGTTAAGAAAATACACCAGTATTAAAGATTTACTCCTCCACAAAAACATGCCAGTATACCATATCAATAGTGCTAATTTTTTTTAGGGAAAATGCCATCCAATGTGGATCGAATCATGTCAGTTGGCGTATTGTTTAACCACAAGAAATTAATGTTTAGGATGTGAAATTAAGTTGTTTACAATGTTTAGAAATGACCATCATTCAAGATATGTTTAACATCATAGCATGGTATCACAAGATTCTCAAGGAAAAATTCATGTGAAAATAAGCTGATAGACAGAAAATATATCGATCTTTCAGAGAATTATACATTGATTGGTTGACACGAATATGCATTCAAAATTTGAGATCAATTCTCATATAGACAACTAAAAATAATAATTGATGTGAGCTGATCAACATGATCTACAAAACCAAATTACTTTAACAATGTACTGGATTGTAAGAGCTTTGCTACTGAAGTGTTTATGCCTAAGGAGATTTATAGTTGGAAGCTTTTCAATATTATAATCTCTTCTTTACAACTGAATGGTCAAGATTGTCAACAATGACAAGATACAAATAATATAATGTATGCAACTCTATAATAATAGCTTGAAGTGGGGGTATATTTCAAGATCTATTTCCATAAACATTTTTTTTTTTTTTTGTAGATTGAACATATACAGATGATTTAAATGCACTTTATCTGTCATGGAACAATCCTTCTATCTGTATGATTAGACAAACCACATTCATACTTGACCATAGACATATAAACCATATTTCTCAACTCACCCAAGCAGTAGAGTGCAAAAAATCTTTTGATACATCATTCTTTCAACATTCTTAAATGTAGGTTCCCAAATTGTAAGTCCCATACTAAAAGGAACGGGTGAATATTTTTACTAGCAAAAACACCAGTGACTGCATCATTTTTAGCAAAATGAATTTACATAATAAATGAGTGAATTCTTTGAACTCTTTGCTCTTCGTCGACTACACCCATATGTAATTGAAAATAGCCTTACAATGTAAGGAATCTAATGAAACCAAAAGATGGCCTTCAAAGCTCATAACATTGAGAGCGCATCAACACAACGATTGCACATTCCCACAAATAGTGTGTTTCTGTCAGTTCCTAAGTCCAAATGTACCATGACCCTTCATGATGGAACATACATTGAACAAAATATTTAATAACACTATTAAACCATGCATGTAAAACACAACAACACTAATAGATAGTAATAGAAATATTGGAATACTAGACCACTTTTCAAGATCACACAGTAATTTTTCAAGATCATAGAGTAATTTGATGAAATTAATTGCTGCCAACTACAACATAAAGGGCCACAAATTTCTCAATTGGGTTTAGCTTGGGTAGTTGGGTAAAATAGTTATCTTCCCCACTTAGATTCAAAACCCATAAAATGACATATTAAGCTCTTGAAAAAAAATCATCTATGTGGTGCTCTTAAATGAGTATATAATATGGTGGTGGCATGGTACCAGTGACCTTACTCTTGCCTTCAGGCTAAGAGGAAGGCCGATTTCTTTCTCGGGCAATCTCCATTATTTTTCCTTCTCTGCAGGATTTGGGCCATCAACCAACAATTATGTAGAGTTTATGGCTCTAAGCTTTTACTCCATCATGCTTAAGAACAGGAGGTTACATGAAGTAATAAATAACAAAATAAATGTAATGTTCCTTAATAATAGATAATAAATAATAAAAATAATAAGTAATATAATATGAAATAATAATAAACAATAAATAAAAATAGTAATAGTAAATAAATAATAAATAATAATAAAATAATTTAATTACATGCTCTAAATAAATATAAATAAGAATAAACAGAAAAAATAGTAAAAAATCAGTAAAGCTATCAAAAAGTAAAAACAAAAGAAATAAAACAAGAAAGCAGTAAAAATTAGTAAAGCTGTCAAAAAGTAAAAACAAAAGAATAAAACAAGAAAGCAATAAAGTTGTAGGTTGACACATGGAGTGTGTGCATGTGGTTTCCCTTCCAATGTTTGCTCTATTTAATAGATGGGGAGGAAGATGAGAGACATTACATCATTCCATGATTCCACCATCCATTCTCTTGGGAGAATAGTGTTGTGAGACAAAGGATGCCCTGGCAGTAGTACGTTGATTGAGGGCTCGGGGGTGGTCAGTTGTAGCAAGATTTTGTGCAATTGAGCCTACGGTTGGGTGGAGAGTCGTCCCCAAGGCTTTGTTGTAGTTAACAGAATTCAAATAGCATTCAACCCTGAAATCACAAGTGAGAAACATCATTGCCACATGTAAGTTGTCTCTACTCATATTTATGTAATTTGATGTTAATTAGTTGATAAACCACGTGTTGATTATAAATCGCATGATTAATCTAATTAATTACATGTTTTTATTTCGGGGATGTTACACTGGTTTTGTTATATGACAGTAAGTTTGATAAATTTCCAGGGAAATTGAGAATGCAATGGTTAGGGCCGTATGTCATTAAGGAGATTACTGACGGAGGAGCAGTTCAGTTAGTCAAATTGAATGGAAATCCCTTCCCAGGAAAGGTGAATGGCAGACGACTGAAGCCATACACTGGCAATCCGACCATGTGACTAGATGAAGGTAGTACAATCTTAGTGCTCCAGGCAGCTCAAAGGAGGTGCAAGACTATAAACTACACTACCCGAGTTGGGGAGCTACGCGATTGGAGGATTGTGCGAAGCAAGAAAGTGTCACAGGGTTCACGACAACGTGAAGGGAGCTGTGCTACCCATGGAGAAATCGTGCAGGCTGGTCGGAAAGTGACTATTAAAGTCATTGTTCATGATTTGATGGTAGAAATGCAGCCAAATAGAGCAGGTGGCCGGTAGTTAAGACGAAATTTATGACTCATATCCTTGAAAATCTACCATCAATCCGACATCAATGAACCAAATTTGGGGGGAACAGTCGGATTTGAATTCAAAATGCCCTATAAATTACAAGTGGTTGTCCAACGAAAAACACTTGGCATTTTGATAATTGAGTTGTTGAGCTCTCAAGCACACATGAACCGAGAATTCTTTGAGGCTTTGAAAGAGACTCCAGCATTTGCAAACTTACCAGAGACATCGCAAGCACTGGCACTGTTGGAAAGCATTATGTCGGCACCCACAGAAGCTATAGGCACCAAAGTAGAGGAGTTGGTGCTGGAAGTCGAGATGGAGGCAAAAGTAGCTGCTCTAGAGGTCACTGAGGTATTAGCTGAAGTCTCTAAGTCACCGAAAACACTGAGACCAGAGTTGACCCCAACCAAGGAGACCGTGAAGGATAAAAAGGGCAAGTAGCCTGCCATATTGGTGTGCGCATCACCAAGGAGAAACCCACCGCACAGGAGAAAGGCAAGGCCATAAATTTGGAGCTGGAGGAGGAAGACATTGAAGACATCCTAATGGATGATGAGGATGTGGGAGTTGAAGTCGAGGAGGTTAAAGCCCAAGGTGATAACCCTATTACTCGGTTGCTTGAGTATGTCCCTCCATGCAAGCCCAAGACTAAGGTGTTGAAGGATATCGATGAGAGCAAGACCCCCTTGCAAACCCATCTGCTCCTGGACAAAATTGTTTTCGATGGACCACACTTGGCACAGGTGTTGCTACTAAAACTTGAGGACTGGGACCTGGCTGATCATGAGAAGTTCCCACACCTAGCGACCAAGCAGTTGATGTGTTGCATCATCGATACAAACACTGGAATAAGTGCATTGGAGCCGTGGAGGTGGCTCAGAGGAGTAGACAAGACAAGGTTGCTCAACCTACTTTGGGTGCCACACTACAACCGCACCCCGGTGACAGTATTGGTCATCAAGCAGATGTTGCACTTGGTGCATGATGGGTGTCTGTGGTTGGAGGAGCTAATACCCATCATGGATATATTGATTCATAGGATAATGCGATTGCCATATACAGGAGAGAATCCAACCATGATATCTAGCGGAAAAGGTGGACAGCAGGCCCTCGCAGAGTCTATGAAAGAAAAGTTTAAATTGGCGAAGAAGCCACGCGGATATGCTATATCTAACATCTATGAACCTGCTGTAAAGGTAGCTACATAGATCTTAGTAGGGAAGGTGATGAGGATGTGTCACGCCGATGAGGTGTCAGCGCCTGTCGTCGTGCTAGCAGCCCAGTGCACCGAAAGGGTCTAGTTTAACTAGTCAAACTACCTTCGTGGAGAGTTTCTAGCAAACTATCGCGAAGCACAGGAGCTCAGCAAGACGTTCCACTACATGTGGCTCTTGCTGTCAATTGTGATGGTAGCGTGGGAGCTGCTAGAGGATAACTAGTTCCCTAGATCTCCCAGAAGCAGCAAAGTACACTTTGCTATGGGTGACCAAGGACGCGCAACGAGTCAAGGACAGCAAGACCTTTTGGATCTTGATGGAGATGAACATTTGCATGGCCATTAATTGCAAACCATGATTGTCGCCTACGGTGTACACCAACCTGCAAGGATATGTAGAATTTAAAGCAGACTTCAATCGTGTATCCATCAGGGCACGGAAGTACCTTGCATAGAAATGGTATGACTTGCCTTACCTAACAACAAATGATGCCATTGATATGGTACTTGGTCAATGGCCGACAGAGTGGAGCACTACAAAAGACTTAGTGGTGGGAGGGAGCAAGTTTGCCACGCAGAAGAAGAAGGAGGATGCTAAGCTAAAGATGACTCAGCTGACTGAAAAGAGAAAGAAGGAGGCCTCTGATAAGGCCCAGACAGAGCGCGAGGCCACGCAACAAGTAGCAAAGTAGACAGGTGGAAGAGAGCGGGGCTCTGACAAAGGCGCAAGGTTGCCTTCACCTGAGATAGAGGAGGAGAAAAAACAACATGACAAAAACCCTTAGGAGACGTCCGACCGCATCAAGCACCCAAGGGAGTAGGAGAAAGGAGGGTCCAGGAAGAAATCAAACACTGCCAAGACATCACTAGACCATATCATGCTAATAGAGGGTGACTTGCATGATATCAATGACATAGTGAGGGATGTCAATGCGGAGGCCCTGTAACAATTTGAGTAGCAACAACAGATCATCTTGGGGGCTATCCAGATAGGTTTGCAGGAGCTGCAAACCCATGTCTCGCAGGCTGGCACAGTGTCTACCAGCCTGACTATCGGCACTTCAGAGGCTGCCGAGATGTTGCACATGAAGGCCTCCAGTGCGATCATGCTGCTTGATGGAGAACTGACCATAGAGAATGAGGCTGACAGGCCAACTGTCACTGCCCTAAAGGGAGAAGGGTTGAATCTAGCACCGCTCCCGCATGAAGTGCTCCACCTCTTGTAAGATGAAGTGATTGCAAAGCTGAGGGCCCATGAGCACCGTGCCCTCTAGGTGATCAGTGAATAATGGATCAACAATGAGCAGATGGCACTACAATGAGATTCTGCCATCGCCGCTGAGACTGAGGTGACCAATCAAAGCAAGCGCATTATGCATGTCATTGAGGAGGCATGTTGAATGGTCCTAGAGTTGGCCATTCCGGAGGAGGAGCCAGTTGAGGTGTGCATCTGCAAGCTGGCCACAGGGGTGCGTGACACTCATACTGAGATGGCGAGGGTTCAGTTGGAGTTGAACCTGCAAATCACGGAATTATAGTTGAAGGCCCAACCTTCAACTCTGCCAGAAGTGAAGTAGCAATGGGCGACCATTGTCATAGAAGCAGTAGCAGCAGTGGATAATGCAGTAGTAGACTGCACACAACTTTTTGAGCAGTCATTTGAGGTCCTGACAAGCCTACAGGAGGACCCCAATGTCCAGCGAATAGAGATAAAAGTGTGTGAGCTACAACATTGCTATGATGAGGTTAAGGGCAAAGAACGAACCGTCACGCTGACACAAAGACTAGCAAAGCTGCAGGAGGCCAAGCAGCTGAAGGAATAGGTGGATGCAACGCTACACAAGGAAGCAGTGTTGAAGGCAAGACAGAAGCCCTGGCTGGATGAGGCTTACACAGTGACAAGTTATATTGAAGGAAAGCTTACGGCTCTAACAACCATGCAGCAAAAGCTTCAGGCCGACAGTTCAGGAGCAGTGACTGAGGAGATGGTCGACGACACGAAACAGGCAGCTGCACAATGCACAACTTAGGTTGCAGTCATACAAGTTAAGCTGTAAGGTCTTCGTGCCAAGATCTCCATGCCTACCGAGTGACTCGAGGGCGAGTCACGATGTTTGTGTTGGGGGCTTGTTGGGAACGGGATCCCCCAAGGACAGTTTTGGGGCTAAAATCCCATGTTTTGGGTCAAATTTTGTAATAAAGTAGTAAAGTCTCCGCATTTTGTGGTTGCGGAGCGCGAAGATGTCATGATTCATAAAGGGTTGTCCACCCTTATTTTTGGAAAGTAAATTTGGCTGTAAAAGATCTACCCATGGTCCGCGAACCATGGGATTGTATAAAAAGAGTTAAGCTCTATGTAGTTTTAGAGTCATGGATGGAGTCAGATAGTCATAGCTCTGAAGTAAGAAGTCTAAGTTTTGGGTCGTAGCGTAGGTAGAGGCTCTGTAGCTGAGTGTCCAGAGGCCTAGGGTGGAAGTCCGCAGTTGAGTGCACGAACCCCTGCAGTTGTGTGCACAGGGTGGATAGAGTCTGTAATCACTTGAAGATATCAATAAGAGAAGTATTCTGCGGATTCTGTGTCTTTGTTCTTGTTAATTCATCTTGACATGTTATGTATGAATTTCATTTATAATGCTTATATGATGCGCGAATGTATGTAATTACATTGGTTAAGTGAACGCAAGTAAGAACATTTATTTACGTGGTGCTAACTATGATTGTCTAATAAGATAAGTAAGACACTCAAACTAGTTTGGGAATCTACACGGGACGCTGCAGCAGCACGAAAGTACCTAAGTCGCAGGTCAGGGCTACGCGAAGGCCAATCATACCCTTTCGTGGAGGTACTGAAGGGCGGAATAGAGGGCTAGTCTGGAAAGCCCTAGAACTAAGTGACCTATGCGAAGGTAGGGATAAAAGGAATAAACTAACATCATGACCATCTCAGGGCGCAAAAAATTGGTTCCAACACCCCCCCATACTGCTTCGGGTGAGACTTTGGTCCGCGCTCCACATGCTGATGCTGAAAGGGCCAATAGTGTAGGGATTTGTTTGGCTAACTAACGCTGAACTTGGGTCAGGTCCCCTCAAGCCAACATACTCATCTCCATCATCGCTCCTGAGAACCTTCACCTTCTTGTTGGTCTCTTTCTCAACTAGTGCCTTGAATTCTACAAATTTTGAGAATGTCTCATCCTTTTTCCGCATGAAGAAGATCCAACACTTTCTTGAGAAATCATTAATAAAAATAGCATATTATTTATGTCTGATAGTGGAGGTTGTCGATAAGGGTCCATAAAAATCAAAGTGGACTCTCTCCAATGCTGCATTTTCTTTGTTGTCTTGATCATGGAATGTGGATTTTACATACTTCCCCAAGGTATAACCCTTGCAGACATATTGCTGCTCAATTGATCCTTTAGGGAGGCCAATGGTCATTTGCTGCATAATTTTAAGGGCTCCATGGTGTAAATGACCAAGTATTTTGTGCCAAATTCTTGACTCTGCACTTTCTTTGCCTTACTGCTTAATGCAGTGCAATCTTCCACGTCAAGTTTATGCAAGTTCTTCACACGAACCTTGTTCTACTTCAGCTACCTAGTAGTTATGTGTCTCAGAAAGGATTTACTTTTATTCATAATAACATTATAGCCACGATCTTCCGAAATTGTTATAGAGATGAGGTTCTTCTTCTGGCATGGTACAAACATAACATCTTTGAGGCAAAGAGGGGATTCTGACTCCCTCTTAAAGGTTATTTGCCAACCTCGATAACACTGTACCTTTCGTTGTTCCCAAGCTCAATATGCATCTGGATATATCTCTCCTCCAGATCATTGAAAAACTCTCTACACCCTTTCATGTGGAACGAGGCATCTGAATCCAAGTACCACAAACTGCCCATCACAGTTTTGGCATGCATGCAATCAGGGTGAAGTCTAAGTCGAATTGTGAAGCCAATGCTTCACCTGCCGTTGCTCATGTGTTCTTCTTGCTAGAATTTTTGTGTGGACACTTTCTAACATAGTGCATAAATTCAAGACAATTGAAGCATTTTATTTTGGACAAGTCTTTCTTATTCCCCCCTTGGTTGGAATCTAGTTTGGTTTGAGATTTCTTCCCTTTGCCCTTCTTTCCCTTTCCAACCAATGCAAAATTTTCTTCATCATGTCCCTTTAATGAACGTCCATCTCTAGTATTTTGTTTGATTTCTTCTTGTACCAAATCAGACCATATGCATTCCCAATTCGGTAATTTCTCCCTCCCATTCATCAAATCCTGGTAGTTACACCAGGATTTTGGAAGACCTAGAAGAGCTAGGTTCTCTAGGCCATCTTCTGCAAAATCCACACCAACCCCTCCAAACTCATCCCAAACTTGTGTAAACGTAGTAAGATACTGCATGATATTATCATTCTTTTGCATCTTAACGTTTCAAAGTTTGTCTTTGAGGGAAAATTTATATGGTCAATTTTATTCTTGAATAGCTCACTGAGTGCCTTCCACATTGTGAAAAGAGTTTCTTTCCCATGGAGATTTTAAACAATGTGGTCTCTCACTCCCTCCATGATTATTCTCCTCGCCTTGGCTACATATTTCTTCCATTAGACTAGTTTCTAGGCGTTAATTGGTCCTAGTTTTGGAATTTTTATTTTGAGATAATCCAACAATCCATTGTCATCAAGCACTGCCTCCATGCGATCCTTCCAAGCAATGAAATTTGAGTTTTCTTCTAAGGCATACTCTAATCTCATTCCATTGAATGTAATTCTCCCAACTCTGAGGAAATCCTACTACACTAAAGCTGCAAATTTGAACCTCTTGAGGAACAACTTTGAAATTCTTGTTCTCATGTGAATTTTGCTCTAATACCATGTAGAAATATGGTGATAGAATTGCAATTGCTCAAGAAATTTAATCTAAATCAAGAGACACAATTCTACTCTACTAACATGCGGAAATTAATTCAAATTTAGAACAACATTCGTAAACATGCATCAATCACATACACAAGTACATAGATGTATCTAGGGGAAACCAACTGATAAAAACCCCTTATGTTTTCTTGCATTAATGACATGAATAGAGAATCTATTACAATTTCTAGCTTTAGCTCTGAGCTCAACCTATAATAGAATAATTGTTCTCTCTACTCAATGAGAAGTTATAGCCATGAATTAGTCAATTTTTTCCCCCACTTGAGCTCCTGTTTCCTTGCACAAACCCTGAGAAAATTGGCCCCCCTATTCTTTAGGAATTTCCTCCAAAATTATTATGTAATTCCCAAGGATTGATCCCTAATTGCATGCAACACCTATACACTGAAAACTAGTCTATAAATGATGTTACAATGCTTTGGAATCTCCACCACAACTGATCAATTTGAATTCCTTGCATGCATGAGCTATTTTTGGTTGATTGATTAGCTAACTGGATGATCTCCGAGTTAGACTATTGTCCCACTGCACAACTAACCTCCAACTAGTTCTATTAACTATTAAAACTAGTTTAACTTAGTACAACTATAAATAACTGAATTGGATCGCTACAAATTAGCAATCAACACATGAAAGTTGAACTCCAAACCCACTAATTCAAGTTCATTGAGCTAACTGAGTGACAAGATCCATGTCACCTCAGTTAATTGCCTCCAAGTTGTCTGTTGATGTGGAAATTTCGAATTTGCTCAATATGACCAAGGCTAAGCCAAATTGAGCCTTTATTGCTACACTTCTTAACACAAATCCCCCTAATTCATATGTTCCTGTGGAAGGGGAATACATAAGCACCTAGAGGTTATAGTGGTAGCAGTTCTAATCAACCCTATGTCACGTGAGTACGAGACCAATCCAATTGTCGATTCCTCTATATACTAAAAAAAACATAATAATAAAATTCACAACATGACATAATTAGCCATATATGAACACGAATTACTTAGCATAAAGGCACAAAATAGAAAGATAATGTATCTTGAATAAAATCATCAATTGGTCGCAAATCTCAAATTCTCCACCCAGTGATAGACATTATTGTTTTATCTCTCTCAATAGAAAGTCACCCCTAAGTGTGGTTATAACTCCAACAAAGTAAAGGATATGTAAACCAAGTAGGTCTTACAGTTAGCACTAACAATGGCCAGGCCAAGGTACCAAACTCTAACAACAATTCCAACTACACACTCATCCTCCTCGACTTGCACAATCCAAGGAAGTGTACCCCCTTCTTTGCTCCAGAGTCCCTCAAGTTGTCCACTTCTCTTCCAAGGCTCTAGCATAGGCCAATCAAGAAGTCTTAGATTTATTTCTCTATGAACTCCAACAACTACAATGGAGTCTCCAATCACCCACCAAACCTCACACCGAAGGAAACCTATCCCAGAAAAATCTACCTCCATGGCTCCTACCTTGACTAAGGCAACCCAAGGAGAATTATTCACCCAAATCCACATAGATTTCACAAGGTTCAAAAATATATAAGGTTCTAGTAGCTCATTGAATCATGAACTACCATGGATATTCCACTAGACTATTCATCACAATAGATCTTCTAAAACATATTTGAAAATATGAAATCTATACTATTATGGTTAATTTCTCTTTAGATTTCTAGATTTGTCAAGTATTGTGTTATGCTTGTGCATGCAAAGATAAAATATGGAAAATAGAGAACAATGAAATAAATTTCAAAAACCACAATGAACATAGGATATGGTCTAGGAAACCTTACGAGAGAAAATCCAACTAGAAAGTGAGGTTGCTCTGCGCTCTCTTTCTCTATCTAGAAATGGATGCAAGTATAAAGGAGTGTTACTTGTCACTTATGGGTCACTACATAAAACAAACCCTCTTTATTTTCTCTCTCTCTATCCACTGTTAGATACTCTACTCATCTCTCGAACAACATGTACTTGAATAGAATGGAACCTATTTTCCTCTTAGTGGCATGTTTTCAACACAACCCAATAGCTTACTAATGGTTAAGTTTGACTTCTTCAATTATTAACTAGATTTATGGTATGAACTCTTCTAGAGTCTTCTTTATCATGATCAGATGGTTAGCCCATTTTCCATTGATAATGGGGGCTGATGTGGTGTCCTCTTGAATCATGGTGTTCCAAATATGAAGCTCAACTTCTGGTTGGCATAACTTTTGCATAAAGACTATGATTGAGGTGATTCTTGCATTGTTGGAAAGCTATTTGGGTTTAGAATAATGTTAGGTGGTTCAACACTTAAGAGATAATTTTTTACCCCCAAAAAAATTTGTTTAATTCCTCAAACTGCTTCCATAAGGTTTTAGACACCAATTCGCCAAACTGGGACCCACTAGTAAAAATGGTCTTGTGAGATGATTCCCACAGTTTTTCCACTTTGGAAGCATCAAGATCAATGAAAAATAAAATGATCCAATCTAAATCATACCTCCCCACTTTGGAAAGATTTTTGTCCCCAAAAGCTTCTATTGAATGAAGTGAGGAATCTTTTCCTTTGCCTTCTCTTAGTGTATCATTTAGTCTTGTCTGGAAGTTATGCTTTCAACCAAATTTGCCAATGGTCATGTTGCCCATGTCTTGTAGTACTATACCTCTTTTGCAAAATGATATCTTTTATTATGATCCATATTGGACCATTATATTATTTTTCATCCATCTTAATTCTTTCAACATGGAAAAGTGGAGGAATCAGTTCATGACACCATTTTTAAGAGTGGGTCTTGGTTTGGAAAATTAGGGTCTGAAACCTTCTAGAAGTGTAACACAATAATTTGTCACTGGCCTCATATCCCTTGATCTCGGATAAAGTCAATCCCTGAGCAACATCTTCTTTGTATTATACATCAAATAAATATGTCCACATCTTCCCAATCATTCAAGAAGATTAACAAGTACTCTTTAGTCCTAAATATTGACCCTTTTTACCCATGTTTCAAGATAGTCACAAGTAAACCTCATTCTACCTGCGATGATTCTTTGTAATGAACTAGAACATCGTTGCAGGTGTACATTTGTTCCCTGTGATGGTCAAATTTTAGGGCTCGGCGCAATTCCTCAAGATCTTTCTTGCAACAATGGCTCTGAATACACTGTTTCCTTGCGACGTCGTCGCTGTGCCTTCGTGTATGACTTGCAATGATCCAGATGTGGCGAATTAGTTCAAACATAATGCTTATGGGTGGTTCTAGAACTGGTTGTTGGGTCAAGGGAGTTTGCCTCTCCTCCTCTGGGATGGTGGTTCCACATTTTGAGAAACCTCCCTTGATGATAAGCTCCCTCTCACTCATTTATGGAGGCTCCTCCTCTTATAAAAGCACTCCCTATTGCTATGATCAACTAGTTTTTTGGTATTGTGTAAATTAGCTAGCTTTGGTGTGAGATTGATAGTTTGTAGTGTGAATTGCTAATAGTCTAGCAATTGGTTGTGGATTGCCTTAACCTTGTACTAGTGCTTTTGAGTGAGAGAGAGAGTTATCAACCTCTTAGGAGACCCTTTTGAGAGTGAATGCTTGAATAAACATACCGGTTGGACCCTTCGAGGAAGCTTGCGATGTCAAGGCTTGGTTGTAAGCTTTGCTTTTATTCATTTTAATACAATCAATGGTGATTTCCTATCTCATGTGTGAAATATACTTTATAGCTTATGGTTCCTTGACTTTGTAAGTAAATAAAACATTGTTGTGCTCTGTTACGTGTTCCGTTGTTCTCTTGTGTTGTTTCAAGTGAATCGCTCATCGAGAAGAAGGAAAATATAGCTGAAGCAACGCAACGGAAGCTCCATCGAACACCAGTTTGAGGTAGGCTCTTTCAACATTGATTGTTTAAGGAAATTAGTTGTTGTTTTGTCTTTCTATGACTAGACCCACTCTAGGGCTAGAGGGGTTGCCTCTGTCCGCAGAGGGAACATTTCCTACATCACAAGTTGGCGACTCCACTAGGGAGTCCTTTGTCTGATGTCCCTTGTTTTTCTTTTGATTTTTTTTCAATTGAATTACATAGTGTCTCTTGATTTTGGGGCTAGGCCATCGGTGTTCTGGGTTACTTGAGTCAATCTGGTAGTCCCTCTTACGGTCTGAAAGATAAGTCTGGTGTCCTTAAGGTGTTTTTTGCTTTGTTTTTCTCTTAATTGAGATCGCCGCTATTTATAGCTTAACAGCTGCAACGACATCGTGCCTATCCTCTTTGGTTAACCTGTCCACCCTCTGGTCAAGTAGGCCAGCCTCAGATCCAGCAAGGTCCACTCTCTAGTCAAGTAGGCCAGCCTCAAATCCAGCAAGGCCAACCTATTGTCTAGCCAGCTCAACCCTCTCATCGAATGGGCTAGCCTTAGCTTCAACAAGGTCAATCTATTACCGAGCAAGTTCAACCTTATGGGAAAATAGGTCAACCTCAGTACCAACAAGGCCAGCCTTCTAACTAGTCGGGTCAACCCTAGTTACAAGAAGGACATCAATCTAGTCAAATCAATCCATCTCCTAGTCAATTGGGCATTCAAGCACTCGTTGTTTCTCAAGCCCCACTCGATTTCCAGACTCGGGTTGGGCTCCAAACCCAACCTAGTCTCCAAACTCAAGTTGGATTTCAAGCCCAACCTATTTATCAACTGTAGCGAGGGCCTCAGGCTCAATTTGGACCTCAGCCACAATATGGTCTTCAAGTACTTCAACAACCCCAAGGGCAACCTCAAGGTGCTCCGTATCAAAATTATCAGCAACCACAGGTCAATCCTTATCAAAATTTCTAGCAACCCTATGCTGCTCCTATCAGTCAAGCTGGTAACCAATGGGTTGCTGGTGGTCAAAACTCGGGTCAAACATCCGGTTATACTTATAATCCCTATGGGCAAAACCCTTATGGGAAAAACCCTTATGGACAAAACCCTTATGGGCAAAATCCTTCTGGCCAAAACCCATGGGGACAACAAGGAGCTGGATGGAATCCTAATGCTGGCTCTTATCAAAAGCCTATGATGTCCTTTAATCCTTAATTACCTTTCCTGGAAACCTTGGAACTGCCTGATGTGTCCAAGATGACGAACAATCCAATCCTTCATAATCCATATTGGCCACCAGTTCCGACCAAAATTCCCGGTGATTGTCCTAGATTTGATGGTAAATCTGGAGATGACCCTTAAGCGCATGTCATGACTTATCACCTCTGGTGTTCATCTAACTCATGGCTTGACAATTCTATCCACCTCTGTCTTTTCCAATGGACTCTCACTGGTTTCGCCGCGAAATGGTATATTGAGCTTGCTCGTGGAACTTTCCAGGATTTCAATTTGCTTGCAATGGCATTTCTTACTCACTTTCAGTTACCGATTTGTTATGAAATGGGAACACACCTCCTTACTTCTCTGAAACAAGATACGAAGACACACATATATGATCATATTCATGAATGGAGAAGGCGACGTCGTTTGATTAAGTTCTGGATCCCTGATTAGCTTCTAACTAACTGGTTTACTACCTCATTTATCGGTCCAATAGCTCGAGATATTGCCATGGTGGCATGTGTTACTGAAGAGCAAGCTATCACGCGTGCTTAGTATCTTGATTTGGTTTATTCCTAATTTGGTATGTTGTATGATTACCTGCCTGATGCTTCGTGATCCAAAACTACTAAGGTTTTGTCCACGCCATCCATTGTCGGTGTTATTGGTTTCGTTGCTTTATCCTCCTAAAGTATTCCACGACCCCTACGAAGCAAAAAACTACTGCTCCTAGTGAAAATGCTTCTCAGGCCCCGTCTAATACTGGTAAAACTTCTGAAGTCAATGTCGTCCAGTCCACCATGGCAGATAAAGCTTCGAAAGGTAAGAAAAAGGGGAAAGGCAAAAATAAAGCCGATCCACTAAAGTAGGACCCTCCTAAGCCTCCGGCTGATGATTGCTCTAAACGCAAACCCACATACCCTTGTCTCATTTGTGATGAGGATCACTACTCTAAAGACTATCCTTGACAGTCTGAAGTTAAGTGTTTGCTTAAGGGGACTCCTAGAACTCCTACTGTGCTTAAGGAGCCTTTTCCCTCTTAACAAACCCAAATGGTGGTTGATCAACCTCAGTCCTCTTCCACTTTTGGCTCTCAAGTTTTCATGGCTGGGACCATTCCCATTCATATAAGTACTCGATGGAAATAATATCCTCCACTTGCCACAAAGGAACCTGAAGTCCCTTCAAATGTTCCTTCATCCAGTTCTGGCCCTCTCCATATTGAACGACCTAGCACTAAACTTATCATTTGACCTCCTACCAAGGGCATGCTTTAGAAATATTCTTATAACCCCAATGCTCGTGTTGCGTAGCACTATAGCATTATTGAGGACTTAGCCCAAACCCCTTTAGCTATGTCTGCTTTGGAAGTCCTCCAGAGTTGTCCCTCCCAAAGGAAGTCTTTGTTATCAGGTATTGGTGGCATTGACCCGACCAATTCAGATTTAATTACTTTCAATCTTGACAATCATGTGTTGTGATTGCCTCATCAGATTGCTTTCCTCATTCAAGTCATCATTAACTCGAAGAGTATTCACCGTACTGTTATTGATGAGGGCGCCTCCACTTGCATCATGTCTATTGCCTGTTGGAAGGCTATCGGTTCCTTGACGTTGAGTCAATCTCCTAATACTTTGGAAGCCTTTAATGGAAGATATTCCCATCCATTCGATATCCTCCCGTGCTTTCCCATCACTCTAGAAGGGAATACAGTTGAGGTTGAAGTTGAAGTTGTTGACGCAAATTTGACTTACAACCTTTTGTTAGTTCGAAGCTGGACATATGCTATGCACGTTGTGGCCTCATCTCTATTCTGTATCCTTTATTTTCCCTACCCAGGGAAAATTATCATGGTTGATCAACTGTCCTTCTTCACTTTCTCCTCTTTAGATGGAAACGATCCATTTGTGGAGCATACCTCCATTCCCTATGAAAGTGTGGGTGCTGGACTTTTCAAAGATCCTACCCTTATGGGTGTATTTTCGCTCCCACCTCCCAACATCGCCCCCATTAATATGATTTCTATCCGTTCTGATCCTTGGGTAGTTACGCCCGTCGATCGGGTAGACTCCTGGGGTGACGTCATGCCGTTGAGTTCTGCCGAGCTCAACTATATAGAAATTGTTTCCGCATCGGCTTCATCCTCCGATCCTGCTCCATTGAGCAGGGCTCTTGACGCACATGTGCAATCCCCTTGGCTCGAAGATATTGTTTGTTCAGATCTGTTACAGGAGATCTTTCCTTTCGATGAAGCAATTCTATAAACTATGTCTTTCGAAGATCCTCCTTGGTTCGATCATCACCATCGTTCTTCATTTCTCACAAGCCATGGGGCCATGACTACCTGTCTAGAGAAGTTTGCTTCCTGTATCCCCTCACAACCACTTCAGATGCCTATTCAGATTCATGAAGTTTTCTCTGAAGGCAATTTGAGGAATATTATGCAAACTATGCCCATCGACATATCTGTCAAACCAAGGATTGTTGAGAATATCCACATTGGAGTTACCTGTACTCCAAAGGAAATTCAGCTTTATACTGATCTTTTCAGAGAATTTTGCGACGTGTTCGCTTGGTCATATGAAGAAATGCCCAGTATTGACCCTAGTATTGTGGTACACAAGATCCCTATGTATCTTGGTGCCAAGCTTGTTCGACAATGTTTATGCCTCGTGCACCCAAGAAAAGCTGCGGTTATTAAGGGAGAAGTTGAAAAAATTCTCAAGGCAGGTTTTATTTACTCTATCCCACTGACTGACTTGGTCTCTAATATTGTCCTTGTGATAAAAAAGCAAGGCATTATTAGGGTTTGTGTTGATTACCGTGACATCAACTGTGCGTGTCCAAAGGATAACTATCCTACGTCCTTTATCAACCAGCTCATTGATGATTGGGCTGGGAGTGAGATCTTCTCATTTATGGATGGCTTTTCTGGTTACAACCAGATTAATATTTCACCTGCAGATCAACACAAAACTGCCTTCATTTGCTTGTGGGGTACCTTTTCTTACAAGAAGCTTCCTTTCGACCTTAAAAATGCTGGTGCCACCTTCCAACGAGCAATGTCCTATGCATTTCACGACATCCATCACATTGTTTATCCATATCTGGATGAACTGCCAACTCATTAAGCTAAACGTTCTGACCATCCAAACCACCTCTGCAAAATTTTTCTTCGCTGTCGATATTACCATATTTGTCTTAATCCACATAAGTGTGTCTTCTGCGTCGAATCTGGTAGACTTCTTGGGTTTGTGATCTCCAAAGAGGGCATCCATCTCGATCCCCTTAAAGTTGAAGTTATATTGAATCTCCCCCCCACTTATTTTCATCAGTTGCAGAGTTTGCAGGGCAAAGCCAATTTCCTACGTCGTTTTATTCCTAACTATGCCGAGATTGCTAAAGGATATACACATCTCCTTAAGCGTGACACTTCCTTTGTTTGGGATGACACTGCCCAAGAGTCATTCGAGCAACTCAAGGCACTTCTCGTTTCTACTCCCTTATTGCATCCACTTGATTAACATCGCGACTATACTCTTTATCTCGCTACTGCCGATAGCACTATTGGCATGGCTTTGGTTCAAGATGAAGACAATGGTTCTGAGCACGTTATTTATTATCTCAGACGCAACCTCATTGACGCTGAAACTTGATATGCTTATGTAGAGAAGCTCGCGTTGGCAGCTGTTCACACTGTCCAACGTTTCCATCGCTATATTTTGTTGTGCATGACGACAATGATTTCTGATTGCAACCCGATAACGTACATCTCGTCACGTCAATTGCTAGGGGGAAAGTACTCAAAATGGATCATTATCCTTCAAGAGTTGGATTTGGAGTTTGCTACTGCCAAGTCCAAGAGGTCCCCCGTCTTCGCTGAATTGATTTGCTTGTTACCATCCGCTACTGCTCCCTCTCGGATAGAGGATTGCATTCCAGACGATACCCTTTTCTTGATCAGTACCCTCAATCCCTAGTATGGTGACATTATTGTCTACCTCCAAACTTCTTCCTTCCATCCTGATTTGTCTAAGGATGCTCGGCGACATATTCGTCATCATTCTCAGCCTTATCGTATTGTTGGGGACACCTTGTACCATCTCGGCATTGATTCAGTTCTCCATCATTGTTTGACATTTGAGGAAGCTAAACAAGTCTTGAATGACTGCCACTCGGGTGCCTGTGGTGGTCATATGTCTGTTATGCCACTGCCCAAAAAATCCTCTGCGCTAGTTATTTTTGGTCATCTATTTTTAAGGATTGCATTCTCACTGTCCATTCCTGTCATGCGTTCCAAATTTACCAACGGAAGATGCGTGCGCCACCGTCCCCTTTGCATCCTGTCATTACCGTTGGCACTTTTGCTAAATGGGGCATATATTTCATGACCTTTAACCCTCGCTCAATTGGGGGGCATGGGTATATTATCGTTGCCATCGATTATTTTACAAAATGGGTCGAGGCGATGCCTACATTGTCCAATGATGTAAGGCAGTTGTACAATTCTAATTTAATCATGTGATTACTCGATTCAGAGTCCCTCAGGCTATTGTCATTAATCATGGTTCTCATTTCTGTGGTCATATGATGACTGAGTTAACGATCCAGTTAGGCTTGCGTCACGATAGTTCGACGCCTTATTACCCTCAGGTCAATGGCCAAGTCGAAGTTGTCAACAAGGTGTTGGTTACGACGCTTCAGCGTACCATTAGAATGCACAAGTCTAATTGGCATTTGATGTTGTTTTCCACCTTATGGGCCTATCATACCTCAGTGAAGGATGCCACCGGATTCACACCGTTTCAACTCATTTATGGTATGGAGGCTACCCTTTTGATTGAATGCAAGATAACTTCTCTCAAGTTAGCTATCGAATTTCTCCCGAATAGTACTCCTTTAGAAGAACGTCTTCTTTCCCTAGAGCAGTTAGACGAGACCTGTCAACTTGCTTGTTTAGTCATCAAAGCATACAAGAAGAGAGTGAATACTCACTTTGATCAGACTGTTAATCCTCGTTCTTTCATTGAGGGAGATATTTTCCTGCTATACGATCAAGCGAATGATAATATGGTGGTAGGCAAATTCGAACCGATGTGGCATGGGCCTTATATTGTGAAACACATTTTGTAGAAAGGGGCATATGAGCTAATAGACTACGAAGGAAACCCTTTAGATAAGCCCCAGAATGGGATTTATCTTAAAAAGTATTATGCATGATTTTTTCATGCATCTGTTGTGTACATACGTGTGTTTTCAATGTGTGCATGTTTGGCTTGGTGTGTAGGCGTTATTTCCTTTTATTGTGTCTTTTTACTTCTTGTACAAATGTCTATTTCACCTTATATCAGTTTCGTTGATGGTGCCTGTCGCAGTACACAAAATCTTTCCTTCGCGGCATGGGTGATCTATGATCCTCAAGGTGAGTTAGTAGACCTTCAAGGTGTTTGTCTACGGTGTACCACAAACAATGTCGCTAAATATAGCGTCATCATTGAATTATTGGCTAAGGTTGTTAACCTCAATATTCATGAATTGATTGTGAATCTGGACTCTCAACGTGTTGTTCTTCAACTTAACGGGCGTTATTCCGTCAGAAACCCTCAAATTTTAAGATTGTATTTGTGTGTTCGCTTATTGGAAATAAATTTTGATTTTATGACATATCAACACATTCCTAGAAGGCTAAACATGTTAATTGATGCATTGGCAAATAATGTATTAGACAAACATTTATGCAATTTATAATAAAAAACCATTATATGCAAGTATTCAGACGCAATAATAAAACATAGATAGCTATATATCGTGTGGTGCACCGAGGCGCTAAAAATTAATGTATATGTCCAAAAAATAATGTATATGTTTAGGTTACAATCCGAGACACATGTCTCTCAAAACAATAGAAAAGGAAACCTAGGCGACTATTGTGGGTTCTGGTCTCTGTAGTGGACCACTGCCCGAACTACTCATCTGAGCAGTCTTTGAATCCTGTTCGACACACCCGCGGTGTGTCGCTGGTACTGTCGAGGGATCTCCTCAAACCCTCTATAGTCAGGGATCCCATCGGTCAAGGCCTCTAAGTTCTGGGCTATCTCTTCCTCCGCATGACTACTTGGAGGTGGCAAGGCAAGCTCTATGTTCTCCCTCTGGGCCATAGGAGCGAGACCCATCGATCTCTCAGGTCCGACGTCTGCAAAATTGAACATAATTATTAGGGCATATACGTTTAAAATCCAAAAAAAAAAAAAAACTAAAATATAAAAGTGTGGTGGTCAATCCAAGTGTGTTACCTCTCTCATCCTACTGCTCTCTGGGTGGAAGCAGCATATTCAGATCTCCCCTGAAATTTGTACTTGTGTAGGGCCAGTCCTCAACCACTACCTACTGACAATGCAACCACTCCATGAAGTCTGGACCCCATGATACTGGCTGGCTGCCACCTTCTCGTGGCATCACAAGGGCCCATCTAGTGATTCGAGTCTGCCGTGGTATCGGCCACGGGACTCGCATGTCCTGCAACTAAAGTATGGGTACCTGCTCCAGCATGAACGGTACCATAATCGACTCGTACTCGAACTTCTTTGTCTCTCTTTGCTGGAATTTAGTCAGCTGCCTCTTCATATTCAGAGACACTGCCTCTGGCCAGTCGAACATGGTAGGGTTGAGGCAATCTAAAGCCAATCGCAATTGTTTTAGTTGCCTCATGTTGAGCTTGAGAGCTTGCTGCCCTCGTGATCGTGAACAACAATACTCGAAGTGGTAGATCATTCACTGTCGGAATCTGTAACTTCCCGCTAGTAGGTGATTTTCGAGCCTCTGGGCACGCTCGAGCAATTAGCATGTCTAAAGACTCTCTAATGGTCTAGACACCACCCATGCGGGGTCTCTCCCCTTGTCAAGATAAGCCAATAAGAAAATATATGTTTGTGGATTCAAACTCAACCTCCTGCCCTCAGATGATGAAGTTACCCTCTGTTGGGTTCCATGAGTGAATTAAGAACTCCAAGAGGTCTAATTGTGCTCTTAATAGTGGCGTTAGGAATAATTTGAGTAATCCATAGTTCCGGAGAACCTGCATGCATTGAGGATCAGTTGCCCCTCTCTCGTCATCGGAATCATGTGTGCGTTCTTGCCATGCAAATGCCATTTTACACCCAGCACATACAAGTATGCTTATGTTAGA
The DNA here is from genome assembly GCA_000404065.3 of Pinus taeda. Taxonomy (NCBI): domain Eukaryota; kingdom Viridiplantae; phylum Streptophyta; class Pinopsida; order Pinales; family Pinaceae; genus Pinus; species Pinus taeda. Next base: position 25,353 of record APFE031394369.1, read on the forward strand.
AATTTATTGAACCGTTTTCATATGCTAAAATGGTGTAAAAATCATTTTTTTTTTTGTGTTTTTTCGCACTCGCCGTAGTTGTATCTAAAACAGCTGCCACGGTCCGATTTGACAGTTGACAATTTCTTAGATTGTCGTAGGAGTACATCACTCTCTTGCGACGATGCTGATTTTGGCTCGTTTAAAATTCATGGCCGTCGCAACCCTGCGGGGAACTTTTGCGACGACTGAGGCAAATTGTTGAAACAAAAAACCGTTCCAAACTCAGCCAAAACATATGAAATTATAGTTAAAAGCACTCAAAACACAAAGGCAAGGGAAAGATACTTACTTGGAGAAGGTTTGGAACAAAATGATCCACCACAGCTTCAAAAATCCACCACTCGAATTGCAAGGTATGCGTTGTTTGAGTTTTACCACAGTTAAAAAACTAAAACAATGTAAGTTATGTTTTTACCATATGCCTTATATAGCCTTTTTTTGGAATTTAGGGCTTTAAAATATAGTCTTTTGGGTTTTTACTATAGTTTTTAGGGTTTTGTTATGGTTTTATGATTTTTGACTTGGGTTTTTCAAATATTAATTGTGTATCCTTGTAGAATGGGTCTTATGCTTGGGTTTCTCTGTGTAGGAACAGGTGTGTCGAATGTCGATACTTATTGATACATACTTGGTCAATACCACAAAAATTTCTCACGATTCCTCTTTAAGCTCTTTTTTGACTCGAAAAAGATGAAAATATCACCGAGTATTTTTCCTTTTTTGACTTGTTAAAGAGAATAAAAATGGAGGTCAGTTTTCAGCTCTTTTTCGACTGTTTAAACATGAAAAGATGGCCGAGATTTTGTCATTCCAAGCTCGTTTTTGGTTACGAAACGTCATGTCTCCAGTAATTTTACTACTTTTTTGGATTGGAAACACTAGTTACGAAAAGTACTGCTTGACCAAAATGGTCAAGCAATTCTTTCAAGTATTGTTTTCTATCTTTTTGGGTTTGAGAGACACAAACTTATGGAAAGGCTCCCCCCTGGAGTTTTCTTTTCCGTGTCTTTTTCAAACTCTTTAAACATGAAAAAATACTCCAAGTTTTATCTATGTCAGATTCGTTAAACCCTGACGACATTGGACTAGTCACCATGATGAGACTCAAGCTTCTCCTCCGTAGGGATCGTTAAAATTTCACTAGGTTGGATTTGTCCAAAGGAAAAACTTATATCCCAAGCATATGCTATCCCCTTCAAGCTTATTTTTCAAAAATAATTGGGGTACTTGCTAGCAAAGGTGGGGGAAAATTTGGAAATCTTCCATTGGTTACCTACGACAGCTAGTCACTCTTGAACATCGACACTTTTGCTTCTTGCCATGTTTGGGATATCCTCACATCATTTTTGGCCTTTTGGGGTTTGGGTTTGTCATTTTGCCTCATTCCATTCGATCCTTGTTGTCTTTGCTAGACCTCTGATCCCGATGTTAGTGTCAGTATCTTCATCCCTCCATTAGTGATCAAATTTTCTTTTTGCATGCATTTTAGGTGTCTCATCCGATTAGTTGCATTCCATTAGGTCATGGATCAACTGATGGAGGTTCATTATCAAATTTCCCTCATGGTCTTTACCTGCTGGCCTATTTTCACAAGTTCAGGTCATTTACAGTCATTTTTTTCATTTACATTTGCAAAAGCCATTTTAGGGTTTTAGGTCTCGTTAGGTCTAGGGTTTGCTACCATGGTCTTCAAAAGCTCAATAAGAGGTCAGCAGGCACATAAGGATGTTTAATAAGATCATAAAATCACAAATTTCACTGATGATTTGTTTCATAAAGGGTTTTTACCTAAAAACTCTGTTTTGAGGTGAAAACAAAGTTTTTTCTATTTTCATGTACAAATTTATGTAATTTTAAGGTTTCATATGTAATAAAGCATCATCTGTAGCCCTGGGTTATCTTGCGAAACTCCAACACTCCAGCTCCTGCAAAAGAGACAAGAAAATTCAAGCATCAGTCCATCAAATGACAAGAAAAAGAGCCAAACTGCAAAAATAAAGATTTTAAAAAGCAAAGTGAAAAGCAAACTTTAGAAAGTGGGTTTTCTAAATGAAAATTAAAGTCACTTGTATATAAATAGATCATTTGTGTAGAAGACATCATTTTGTGCAAAGGAAAGAAAGAACAGGAGGAAAATCGTGTTTGAGGAGAGAAAGGAAAAATTGTAGCAAATTTCAAGTTTTTTTCCTTAGCACGCCACACCTGGGCATTGGCGCGGCGCACTTGCTAGGCGCGATGCACCTGCCAGGCGCGATGCACCTGCCAGGTGCGACGCACCGGGCGCAGGATTTACAAAGGATTTCTAATGGGTCGACGCACCTGCTAGGCACTATGCACTTGGGCGTTGGCATGGCGCACCAGTCAACCAAGTTCAAAACTCATTCAATCGACTTTCTAAAGCTCCAAATTTTGCAAATACCATCCCTTCAAGTAAGTAAACCATCCCATTTTCCATAAAAAGAGATTTGGTCATCCTTGATGGTGTTTTGAAAGGTGAAAATTCAAACCCTAAATTGCTGCACCATTGTCTTGAAAAACTGTCTAGGGCTTTGTAGGGTTTTTGTCATTCTTGCTCTTTATAATCTTGTTATCACCAAAATAGGTTCCTGATAGGTTGTTGATCAGACTATCTTAGTGTAACTATTTCAAACCAATCTTTTAGCTAAGGCTTAGCCTCCTCAGCCTGAAGGGCTTTCTCAAAGGATTATATATTGATTGATGATAATATAGATGGCTAACTCTATCTTGGTTTTGTGTGTTTGTAGTTGAAAAGATGAAGGCTGCTATTCATGGGCTATGGAGTCAACAATCCAATAAATTCAGTGGCAGGTTTCTTGAATGAAAGCTGAGCAAATGGGGTTTTCAACAACGTAATTCTTTTAAGGAAATCGGTCATCACATTATTCATTACTTAAGGAATCAGAGCATAGGATTATGAATTCTGAGTAATAGTAATGAAATCTACTGCTGATAGTTCAAAGGTGATTTACTCACAAGATTATGGAAAGACACATTCATCTCATTACTAAAGGAAGTTAGAGCATAAGGTTATGAATTCTGAGTAATAGCAAATGAGATCTATTTCTCAACACAATCATTCCATCACTAAAAGAAATCAGAGCACATGGTTGTGAATTCTGAACAAAACAATGTAATCTAGTGCTGGTGGTTCAAGTATAAAACATAGTCATCTTATTGTTAAAGGAAGTCAGAGCATTAGATATGAATTCTGAGTATTAACAATAAGATCTACTGCAATTTATCAAAATAACACATAGATCAAAAAAGGATTAACTCCATGAGAACTCAGATCTCTTCAAGAAAACCTCTTTGCATTACTAATTATAGTTCATAGCATAAAGCAGCAGCTGAGCCAAAAAGTTTCCAACCCTTTGCTAATTCGACCTCTTGCTCTATATAAAGCATTTACAATTAGGATTCCATCATCCATCATTAAGAGAATTCGAATTTTCCATCAGTGACACCTATTCTAACCATAAAACAAACCATTAATTACAACTAGTTGTTAACTAGGAGTGCTAGTGACCTAATACAACTAGGAGTGTAACTCCTTATTATGATTACAACAACCATATATAAAAATTTAAAGCATTCTTTGACACCTAAAACTCCATGAAATCGAACTTGATGAAGCCTCCCACGTGGTCATCTGACTGTTGAAGGCAAACCCTAGAAATTAGGGAACATGTTTCCTTGTTTTTAGGTTTAGGATCCCTGAAAATAGCACGTGTGACAGAGCCTTTATCTCATCATCCATGACACATTTTTTGAAACTGAAGGAGGTTTTTATAGTCCATGATTTCTAGAAAAAAAATCTCTCTTGGTTTTGTAAAATACTTCTCCAGCTCTCCAGAATCGATCCTTGAAGAAGACGTGTAAAACAGGAAACTTTGATTTTGAAAAACTGCACCTACACCAGTTTCGTAGCGCAAGTTTGGTCCTTTATTTCTCCCAGATCATGATGTATTTGAGGAAAATGAAGGATTTTTTTGTGGACCGATCTGTGATGAACAAAAACCTCTCTTGGTTTTTTGAAACACCGTCCCTACCTCCCAGAATATGCCTTTGCAAACCGGTGTAAAACAGAGAAATATGCCTGTGAAAAACTTGCACCTACAGCAGTTTCGTAGCGCAAGTTTAGTCTTTCATTTGTCCCACATCAGAATGGATTTGAAGAAACTGAAAGAGGTTTTTGTATTGCAGCATATTAGGAAGAAAACCCTCTTTCAGTTTGCAAAATGGAGTTCTCAGCTGCTCAGGAAAGCTTCTGTAAGTTGACTAGTAAAAACAGTTTTTCTCTGCTAAAACAGGCTGCTACAGGGGTTTCGTAGCGCGCTACGAAAACACTTAGAGTGATTTTCTAACTATGAAAACCTTGACACAAGTTTGACACATAGAATTTTAGGTGATGTGGGACCAGTGATGGGAAAGAACGGAGTGTTGACCCTATTTTACCATACCAACAAGACTCTTTTATAGATCTTAGACACGGAAACAACCATGGAAAGAATAGACCAAGACTAACATGAATCCTTTGGAATCAAACTGATGTCAAAACACATGGTGATGCTTTTAGGACATGGAATGAGGCTATGAAACTTTATTTGAATATGGACATGAGACTCTAACCCTATGAATTAGACTCTAAAACATAAAAATGACTTCACCATGACTTGACCATGACTGATACAAGAGTTGAGAAACCATGTAAGTTGTCCATTTTTTTTTGAGGAAGTTTTACAGTGATAACAGTATGCTTTACATAATACCATTAATAATGAAACTTTACAAACAGCTCTATCATCTATTGGAGAATTTGGGAAAACTATATTTGGAGTTGACAAAGGTTGTTTTCGATTAAGTATTGTATAGGTACAGTTAGTTTTACAATTTGAGATGCACATCAATATCTTCAAATCACACACAAAAACCTTGTCTTATGTTTGAAATGAGGTACAACAATTTCCTTCGGCCTTATGATCTTCATGTTAAAATTTAATCTTTTGTAGAGACAATCAATATCTATCAGTCTCCACTACAAAAGATATAATTCTCTTTTCCTTCTCACATTCTAAATGAAGTCTCTAAAGAGTTATGACACTTATGCTCAACTTCTTCTTGATTTTTTTTCGAAGTGTCGAACACAATGACTGAACAACATGTTTTCCTTCACCTCAAATTTACCACCATGAACATTTAAGAATGGAGATGTCAAAGGTGCCTCCAACTCATTTAAAATCCAGGATTGTCTTATTTTTATTGGAAGAATAAACATCTTTGTGAAATCCATAGGCTATACTTGTAGTCGTGAGTTCATTAATAATTTTCATTACACTAAGATCAAAAACTTGTCACATATTTGGTAGCCCTCCTCTGGAAAATGTTAAAATAGGTAGGCACAGTGAGCCCCACATTTTTCACATAAAAACCTAGGAAACATTCAACTATCTTTTTCATTTTCATCAAAATCATAGAAGACATATCCTCAGCTACAAACTTTTTTGTCTCACCTTTGTACTCCACTTGGAAATTTGGATGATGGGCTAACTATTGTTTCCTACAACAACAATGAAGGGGAAATGTATTGTGTCACTCTGTACACAAGGATCGTTATATCAACCTTAGATGAGTCTCTTGGCAATGAAGACAAAGTTTTGGGGATTAGTTGACACCTAATTTTTGGTGGAAACTCCAACCAATATTTCTAGTGGGGTGAAAGTAAACATGGAAGGAGTGGTTTTGTTTTCCTTATCATCATTAAAAATAATTTCAATTTTGTCATGCTACCACATTGTTACCCATGAGTAAGATGTTCCCTTATCAAGGCCAATGGCCCATCATGCCTTAAGGAATTTTGGAGAGATATGTTCTAGCCAACCTCCAGTGGACCCACAACCTCCATTGTGGCCTAAAAACTTTTCCTTAAATGCCTAGAAAGATTATTGATTGCACTAATTTATGAAATGATGGCTTTTGGTCTAAATTTTCTAGCCAAGATAACAACAATTTGAACTCTATTAGTTTTCATCTGAGGTTGGTGTATTACGTTTTTGTGATCAAGATTTATGATGAGGACAAACAAGAGACTATCCTAATTTCCTGTGTTATTCATTAAGAAGCACTGTAGAATTCCAAGATGAAAAGACTATGGCCTAAAATAAGCCTACCAAAGATAAGGGACCAAGAAAAGAAACCTCAAGCTGGAAACAATGTACATTAATCAAAACCCCAATAGATGAGTGGTAGCTTCCAGGAAGAATCATTTTGCAAGCTCAAAGAATTCCCATGATTGTATTTCGAATAGCTTCAATCAAAATGATGAAAGCAAGATACAACCAAGAGAATTTCACTTATAGTGAAAATAACCATAAAGTTTTTCCCGGTGCCCCAAAAACCTCATTTTACCATAATTTCCAACAAGCTATTAAGCATCAATTCCATCTGCTAGGTAAGCCCACAAATTCCATTGTTGCCATGGTTCCGAGTGTTGTGGTTTATTACCCCAATTCCACCAGCAATATTAGTTCTACAAACTAGTTTGGAGTAGGATTATTTTCACAAATTCACTGTGCATCTCTTAGCTGGAAGTGTAATATGATTTCAACCATCAAAATAATACAAAGAAAAATAGGAAAAATGGTGAGTGAACCGACTAAATGGTTTCTTTGCGCAAGGCATGCTTAAAATGGATCAAAATCAACCAACCAAGTCTTGAATTTTTCTTTTCCATTTCAGTGAATTTACACAGTTAGCGAGAAGTGAAAATCATGCCCATAAAAGAAGAGTATGTAACCCCAATGTAGATTCATTGGAAGCATAAAACGTAGAGAGCCATACACTTACAGATTTGGATTTCTCCTTCTTGCACTCTTCACATTACTCTTGCCAAAAATACTATGATTCACAAGGAGATACAAATCTTGGCAACAACATTTGTATTCAACATGATTTTCCCACCGAATTTCATGAAGCATCTATGGGCATTAACCTGCCTAAGAAATTGAATTTAACTAGAATGCCAACACATACACAAATAGTGTCATTTTGGGCATCTCATAGTCTCTATTCATGCTTCCTTGGAAATCATATTAGAACAGAAATTCATGGGAATGTTATAACAAAGAAATATTCATGTCATTCATGGAGACTCCAATTTATAAACATAAAATATTCGATAAATAAAACCATTCTTCATTACTTGAGAGCAGAGATAGTTTATTCTTCAACACATAAAAATAAATCCAGAATAGAAAGAACACCGCGTATCTTATAAACAATAGAAAATAACAATCCATTGTGATGAATGCCTAGACATATCATTGATTGCACTAATTTCTAAAACCATGGATTTTGGTCTAGATTGCGTAGCCAAGATAACAACAATTTCAACTCTATCAATTTTCATCTGAGGTTGGTGTACTACATTTTTGCGATCAAGATTTATGATGAGGACAGGCAAGAGATAATCATCATTTCTTGTGTTTTACATTAATTATGATATGTAACGAAGAACAAAAACAAACAATCCATTGTGATAAATGCCTAGACAGATCATTGATTGCATTAATTTCTGAAACCATGGCTTTTGGTCTAGATTGCCTAGCCAAGATAATGACAATTTCAACTCTATCAATTTTCAACTGAGGTTGGTGTACTACATTTTTGTGATCAAGATTTATGATGAGGACAAACAAGAGACAATCATATTTTCCCATGTTCTACATTAAGAAGGACTGTAGAATTCCAAGATGAAAAGACTATGGCCTAAAATAAGCCTACCAAAGATAAGGGACCAAGAAAAGAAAACCCAAGTTGGCAACAATGTCCATTAATCAAAACCCCAATAGATGAGTGGTAGCTTCTAGGAACAATCATTTTGCAAGCTCAAAGCATTCCCACGATTTTATTTCAATTAGCTTCAATCAAAATGAGGAAAGCAAGATAATACCAAGAGAATTTCACTTATAGTGAAAATAGCCATAAAGTTTTTCCTGGTGCCCCAAAAACCTCATTTTACCATAATTTCTAGCAAGCTAATGAGCATCAATTTCATCTTTTAGGTTAGCCTACAAATGCCATTGTTTCCATGGTTTTGAGTGTAGTGGTTTAATACCCCAATTCCACCAGAAATCTTGGTTCTACAAACTAGTTTGGATTTGGATTCTTTTCACAAATTCACCTTGCATCTCTCAGGTCGAAGCATAATATGATTTCAACCATTAAAAGAATACAAAGAAAAATAGGAAAAATGGTGAGTGTACAGGCTTAATGATTTCTTTGCACAAGGCATGCTAAAAATGGATCAAAATCAACCAACCAAGGCCTATATTTTTCTTTACCATTTCAATGAATTTACACAGTTAGCGAGAAGTGAAAATCATGCCCATAAAAGCAGAGTATGTAACCACAATGTTGATTCAATGGAAGCATAAAACGTAGAGATACATACACTTACAGAGTTGGATTTCGCCTCATTTCACTCTTTATATTACTCTTGCCAAAGATACTATGATTCACAAGGAGATACAAAGCTTGGCAACAACATTTGTATTCAACATGATTTTCCCACCGAATTTCATGAAGCATCTCTGGGAATTACCCTGCCTAAGAAATTGACTTCAACTAGAATGCCAACACATAGCCAAATAGTTTCATTTTGGGCATGTCACAGTCTATATTCATGCTTCCTCAAAAATCATATTAGAACTAGCATTCATGGGAATTTTATAACAGGGAAATATTCATGTCATTCATGGAGACTCCAATTTATGAACATAAAATATTCAATAAATAAAACCATACTTCATTACATGAGAGCAAAGATTGTTTATTCATCAACACATAAAAAAAAATTCTAGAAAATAAAGAACACCTCTTATCTTATAAACAATTTGGTTATGACATGTCACGAAGAATAGAAACAAACAATCCATTGTGATAAATGCCAAGACATATCATTGATTGCACTAATATATGAAACCATGGCTTTTGGTCTAGATTGCGTAGCCAAGATAACAATAATTTCAACTCTATCAGTTTTCATCTGAGGTTGTTGTACTACATTTTTGCAATCAAGATTTATGATGAGGACAGGCAAGAGACAATCATCATTTCCTATGTTTTTCATTAAGTATGATATGTCATGAAAAACAAAAACAAACAATCCATTGTGATAAATGCCTAGACAGATCATTGATTGGACTAATTTCTGAAACCATGGCTTTTGGTCTGGATTGCCTAGCCAAGATAACAACAATTTCAACTCTATCAGTTCTCATCTGAGGTTGGTGTACTACATTTTTGTGATCAAGATTTATGATGAGGAAAGACAAGAGACAATCATCATTTCTCGTGTTCTACTGTTGGGCATGGAATCCCCCCAAGGCATGTTATGGGGCTCAAAGCCCAAATTTTGACCCAATATTGTTGTAAAGACTCCGCAAATTGCGGGCGCGGAGCACGAAATGTATGATAGAGTCACAGGGTTGTCCGCCCTAGTTTTGTAATGTAATGTCAGTTGGATAGACCTACCCATGGTCCGCGGACCATGGGATTGTATAAATAGAGCGAGGCTCTAAGTGTAAAAGGAGATAGAATAATAAAGCAAGAGAGATAGGAAGAGTCTAAGTGACTAAGTGAAGCGTATCTTTGGGTTGTAGAGTAGGAGAAGGCTCCGTGACTGAGTGCACAGAGGCCTAGTCATCCGCAGTTGAATGCGCGGACCCCTGCAGCTGAGTGCACAGGGTGGAGTCAAGTCTGTAACTGAAGAAGGAATTAATAAAGAGAAGTTTTATCATATTTTTGTGTATCTATTCTTGGGTTGATGCATGTTTGATATAATTTGCAAATATATTGTTTATTTACTACGGGCACCTGTATGAATGACTTATGTTGTTAAGTATAACTTAAAAGCACGCAAGTAGGCTAAAATAATCAACTAACACCGAAATACTAGTAAGGACTTGGGTAATAATAGCATTCGGCCCCTGAGTAGGGCTGCGCGAAGGCAGTATCTCAGGCTACGAGGTACGGGAAAGTGTGCGTAGCGACATGCATGCAGGGTTGAACCGCGGACCACTTGAACTCATCAGACATCTCCAGGGTGTGGAAACCTGGTTCTAGCACCCTCCCATACTACTTTGGGTGAGGCCTCAGTCTGCGCTTCGCGGAATGTTGCAGAAAGGGCCAGTAGTACCGGGATTTGTTTTTCTAACTTAACTTTGCACCTGGTTCAGGCCCCAATAAGCCAACAAATGGTTCCTTTGCTAGGACCAGGATCTACATAAGAGATGTTTGATGTCATGTCACTAGAATCCGACAAAGAAAGAAATTGAAGAGTGGTTGGACAAAAAGATTCACGAGTTCATGGCACAGGAAAATAGGAATCCACAATTATCAAAGGAAGAGTGGTTAGATTGCTACTTATATATGGAAATCCACGAAATTTTCTTTGCATCCTTCCCCTCTGAGCTGTATAAGTGGATCACGAAGCTAGCAAACAGTTAAGGAAGGTGTTGGCTCGACAAACCTATTGTGTGCACTCCAGAGTTGGTGCGCAGACTGGAAGCATCAGAAGATAAGATCGCATGTGCTGTGGACCATTGGCACGATCGAATTATAGGAGGGTTTATCACTGAGTTCGCGGTATATACTTCAGTTAGCTATAGCAAGGCAGAGCGAATCTTCCTCAAAGGACCGCGAGGTAAGTACGTTAAATCTTTGAACACTTGGATTAAAATGCTACTATGTGAAAAGCGGGTTATGCGAATAAATTGATGTTTGGGGCTACGCGAAGTGGGAGGATATACATAAACGAAGGTAGCGCAGAATTAGAGACTAGTCCCTTGATTTCACCTCCGTGGGAAATCGAGGAGGAGCTCACAAAAGTTTCACCAAGAAGTGCAATCAGTCTGATAAGGCAGCGAATTCCGCACATACCACCCCCGCCTACACCACCATCAGTTTCACCATCTTCACTCCCATCTTCGCCCACACCACCTCTACCACCACCACAGTTCAATATGGCAAGTGCAATAAATTTTCTGGTGTTCAAAGGAGTAGGGAACGAAGATCTGGACCAGTTTTGGTTCGTGGTAAGGTTGTATGGGAAGTGCAGGGAGTCACAGATGACAATATAAAGAAGCAACGTTGATCAGTACCTTGCAGGATTGTGCACTGACGTGGTACATTAAGCATTCCAATGACAATCCAAACGCAGGAATCATAGATATCCAAGTTGCGCTAAACAGGGAATTTAGCAGGCAAAAATCAGAGACACAGTCAATTATTGGATTTAAGGAAATCGAGATGCTTCCAGGCAAGACCCCCTAGGAGCTGGATCAGAGACTAAAGTGTATGATTCGTGAAGCCAACATGACCTTGATGGATGGGCGACACCACGCATGGTTGGTATCATCGCTAATTCCGCATCTAAGGAACACGTTGTCATAGCAGAAGCTATCCACTCAGGTCGAGGTCTTGGAAATCGCAATGAGACTGCATGAGACCCTAATACAAGATCCTAACCTGGGAGTCCAACAAATCCACATGCAGTTGAAAAACTTGTGCCTTGAGATGCAGAATTTGAAACAAGACAGGACGGCTTGCCCAGAAGCACGCGAGGAGGTATGGTGCGTAAGGTGCAAAGGACAGGGACATGACAAGGACCATTGTCCAATATTCGTGGACTACCTGGCGGGAGGAGGACCAATGCCGTTGAGACTAGAGGCACAAGAAGGATTGAGCACGACGCCTGCATTATGGTGCACGATTTGTCAGATAAGAGGGAAGCATGCTACAGATAATTGCCATCTATTAGAGAAGTATACGTAGAGCTCCCAACAATTTTTCTGTAATTTCTGCAGGTCAATAGGCCACGGTGAGCGCACCTGTAGAAGTTATGAACTGATGACGGATCATACTCCTTCCTACAGAGTTCAGACTGAAACACGGGCCCTCGATCAAGATGCAGGGATGGCGGGCACTAGATTTCAAGGGCGCGAACGAGGTCGAGGTGAAATGGGACCAGGAAGAGGTCCCGGATAGCTGATCTGTTACAATTGTGGAGGGTCAGGGCATTATCCCCACGATTGTACAAATCTGAGGAGACCATCATGCTTATATTGCACCCAGTTTGATCATGAGATGGAGGACTGTCCCCACGCTAATAGCAAGGTTGTGCGATAAAGGAGCACTCCAACGTCCCTTGACTTAGAACCTGCAAATGATGAGGTCTGAGCCGCGTGAGGAAGACCCAAATGTAAATATCATGCTCCAAAGTGGTATTACGACAGGAGATGACAAAGGTAAGCAGCCGGAGGAGAGTGCCTGGGTTCGTAAGGCTCCAACAAAGGAGCCAGAATTTGATTTCGAGCACGCTAAGGAGACAGTCATGGAAGCTAAGAAGAGCTTCGTGGGGGCCTCCACTTCAGGTAATAAAGACAAACTGGAATCGGAAATGGACCCATCAATGCTCACTACCTTTTTGGAGATATGCATGAAGCTGCTGCGCGACAACAAAGCTGTGAAGGGACTGCAAGAACTCATCACTAGATGTGCTGGGACTGCACTAGGAGAACCAAGCATAGTCCAAAAGCTTGGGAAGCACACAACAAGAACAGGAAGGGAGATGAGACTGACTGCGCAGATCGGGGAATATGAAATGGATCAAGTGATTTTGGATCTAGGATCATAGGCAAACATCCTGCCAAAGCAAACATGGGAACACATGGGCAAGCTCGTGTTGCAATGATCTCCGATTCAATTGTGAATGTCAAACCAACAAAAGATCCTACCCATGGGAAGACTGCAAGGAATAACAATGGATATCGAAGGTGCCAGCGTGCTTGCAGATTTCGAAGTTATAGAGATTGTTGATGAAAACAATCCCTATCCTGTGCTACTAGGAATATATTGGGCCATTGACATGAATGGAGTGACAAATCTAAAGAAGCAGAAGATGATTTTCGAGAAAAAGTCACTACATGTAGTGGTACCTTTAGACCCCGCGGAAGGATCACGCTACGTAGAGCTAGTGCGCGACTACGAGAGCGACGACGATCTAGACTGTATCTACAAGATAACCACTGGGGATTAGGACTGGGTGAATCCAACAGTGGATGGAAGGATTTTGTGGGAGCGCAAAAGCTCCTGCACCTCAGATTCAGACGAGGAGATAGAGCGATGGAAGAACCTGTTACATGTGGTAACCACGCTTAACTGCAACATGATGACAAGGTCGTTGCGCTGCGTGACAACAGAGGTAAGAGATCTGCCTATGTATCGCAGATTGATCGAGGTGGATGATTTCCTGAACAAATTTGAAAGCGAAGTACCGGAACGACAACGTTTCGACACTCTGAAATGGGCACTGCGCACTACTCCTGCAAGATGTTGGGGTACGCATCAAAGAAGTTTTGAAGACTGGCGTGAACGTAGAAGGATGATTCTCATGCGGTTTGGAAAGCCTTAGATGTGGATTAAAGTCGTGTATGATGAAGAAAATAGCCTATGCGTCCACCTCTCCATATGGGTACAGGCGTATGGTGCGTAACCTGCATGAACGCACACCATCCTTGCGATAGGAAACACAACCAACAAGTAAGAGTGGGCAAGACAATGGCACGAATGACGAAGTATGATAAGCCCAAGCACATCAAAGATTATCTGCGTGGAAGCCTTTGACAAACTATGCGAAGTATCGAACACGGTCCACCATGTGAAACGAACTAACTGGGACCTGCACGTACCAGCGGTCCTATGGACTTATAGGACCATGTGCAAAACCCTGACTGCGCAGGCACTTCCAAAGCTAAAGTATGAAGTAGATTCTGTAATCCCTATGGAACATGCAAATCCTAGACCGCACACAGTAGCACCCATAGATACGATGGTTCGCAAAGCTCGAAAAGGAGGGATCACACAACCGCAAGGAACAAAACGCATGGGACTTAAGGAATAAATCCAACAGGGAAACCTTAGACTCCACGAACTTGAAAAAGAAAGGGTACGGTTAAGGAATAAAAGTGCTTTGATGGACACGGAAGTCAAGAAGATGGAGGACGAAATAAAGAAAGATTTTCTCGGAAAAAAGACCAGAATGGTAAGACACGAGGCGTGCGATCATAATGACAGGGTTAGGACCGATTGCCACAAATTGATAGGTCTAATGCCTTATCTTGGACCACATATTTCTAAGAATAGTGACCAAGGTAGCACATTGCAAATGGTGAAATGCGCGATGCCGACCGTAATAATACAAGGTGGGTATTCTCTAGGAACCATGATAGAGGACAGGATGGAACTCTACATGGGTGGTGTGACCACCTGACTAGCCAAGGGAAGGATAGTCTTAGCGCTCCAGGCAGTTGGAAGGGAGCGCGGGACTATAAAATATTCTTCCCGTGAGCTGTGCAATATTGGAGATGCGCGCAGAAGCAGAGAGTCACAAGGTCTGCGACCGCGCACGGGGGGTTGCGCTACCACGTGAGTTGGCCAAAAAGTGACCGTTGAAGTCATTATTCATGATGGGATGCTCGACTTGAGGCCAAATGGAGTAGGCATTAGGAATTTAAGACGTGATTTATGGGCAATATTTGGGAAAATCTGCCGCTAAGAAAGCATTAATGAACCGGAATTGGGGGGAACGGTTGAATTCGAATTTAAAAAGCACTATAAAACACAAAGGGCTACCCAGCAAACAACACTTGGTCATTTGCAAATTGAGCAATTGAGAAAAGCCCTGAGTATTGTGAGATGAGCATTGATTGAGCCCCTGATTTCATGAGTGACAAATTGCAGCACAGTTACAATGACAACAACTAAGGATGTTCTGGGAATAGAAGAGGTAACCACTGGTGAGGCCATGCAAGCCCTAACTGTGGAGGATGTTCTAGAAGGTGTCGAGCTTGTGGCAAAGATCCCCAAATCACCGCATACACCAAGACCCAAGAAGGATAAAAAAGCAGTGGCTCCCGTACATGTGTCCCCGCGGAACTCGCTACGTAGCAAACTGTCAATGGAGGAGAAAGGGGAGGTTGTCACAATAGAAACCGATGAAGAAGAAGAAGATATGCAGGCCCTTATCATCATAGAGGAAGAAGATGAAGGCATGGAGGTGGACACTCAACCTATGCACTTTGCGACAAAACTGCTCGCCTATGTCCCCCGCGAAAAGGGAAGGCCAAGGTGCCCAATGACCTGGATGAGACCAAGAGTTCGCTCCAGACCTTGCTCCTCCCAAATGGCATTATGTTTGAAGGCACGCACCTAGGTTGCGTACCGACCATGAAATTTGAATATTGGGACCTCGCTGACCGCAAAAATTTCCCTCACCTTGAGACCTAAAACCTCGTGAAGCAGAACATCGTGGGGGTGGTGACAACATTAGAGTTGCAGAAGTGGTTGCATGGTGTGGAAAAGGCTGGGCTACTGAACCCACTATGGGTACCGCATTTCCACCGTGCCCTGATAACCATTTTCATCATCAAGCAACTGCTCTACCTGGTACATGATGAGTAATTATGGCTGGAGGAGCCCATCCCCATCACGGCAAACCCGATTCATCACGTTTCTCGGCTTCCATACAATGGAAAGGACCCTGCGACCATATCGGAAGGGAAGGGCAGTGATTTGGCCATCGTGGAGGCCATGAACGTGAAGTACAAGTTGGAAAAGAAGAAGAGGGTCTACGCCATCTCCAGCATCAAGGACAAAGTAGTCCACATAGCAACCCAAATCCTCACAGGCAAAGTTATGCGGAAGTGTCGCGCAGACGAAGTACCTGCGCTGGTGGTCGCATTAGCTGAGCAGTGCGTGAAATGGATCCAGTTTAACTGGTCTGAATTCCCTTGCACATAATTCTTAGAGAATTATCACGAAGCCCATGAGCAGGATAAAACATTCCACTATGCGTGGTTGTTGCTATCCATAGTGCTCATAGCAGGGGAATTGCCGGAGGACAATCAATTCCCCATAATTGACAAAGAACTATCAGAGGTCGCGAAGTAGGCTTTGCTCTGGGTCATGAAGGATGCTACCAGGATACGCAATAGTAAGATCTTCTGGGTGCTCATGGAGATGAACATCCACATGTGGATCAAACGTAAGATGCGCTTGTCGCCCACGGTGTACAACAGTCTGCAGAGTTTTGCATAATTTAAGGCAGACATGCACAACATATATATCAGGGTGCAAAAGGATCTGACGAAGCAGTGGATAAAGTTGCCCTTTGTAGCCACTGACGACGCCATTTTCACTATCTTGGAGGCATGGCCTTCGGAATGGCGCGCCCTAGATCTTGCAGAACTCGAGAGGGAGGCAATGCAAAAGAAGAAAGATGATGCCAAGTTGCGCATCACACAATTGGCTGAGAAATGGGGGAAGGAAACAGTAGCAGCTAAGGTGCGGGCAGTTTAGGAAGCAGCACAGAAGGCAGCCAAGCAGGAAAAGGGTGCAACAACAGCAGTAGCACAGGAAGCAGCCGTGAAGGCGGGTGAGGGCTCAGCAACGCCTTCACAAGGGTGGGTAGCAGAGGAAGTAGAAATAGAAGAAGGAGGTGTGGACCCACAGACCACGTCCACACAGTTGAAATGCTAACACAGAGCGAGTAGGATCAAGGAAGAAGGTCAAGGCCGCGAAATTTTCCATTGACCCAATCACGCTAACTGAGGGTGATCTGCATGACATGGGCGAGACGGTGCGCGATGTCACCAATGAGGATCTTCAGGATTTTATGCAGGAGCACCAGACTATGTTGGGGGCCCTCAAAGTGCAGTTGCAGGAGTTACAAGCGTGCCCCCCTTAGGTTGGTACCCTTTCAACCAACCTCGCAATTGGATCCACAACAGTAGAGCAGATGTTGCACGCGTGGATGGCGAACATAATCGTGTTACTAGAAGGTGCTCTAGTGACATCAAATGAGGCCGACAGGTATTCGGTTATCACAATGAAAGGTCTTGGCGTTAATCTAGTTGCCCTTCCACGTGACACATTTTATCTATTGCAGGATGGGATAACGGCAGAGATGCATGCTAGGGAGAGCTGCGCGCTTCAAGTCCTCAATGAGCAAAAGATAAATATGGAACAACTCAGCTTGCAACACAAGGAATTGGTGTTACAAAATCAATAGTTGATGCAGGTGGTAGACGACGCTTGTCGAAGCGTCCCAGAGCTGGCCATCCCAACAGATCTACCAGTTGAGGTATGGATCCACAAGTTAGCAACAGAAGTCCGCGAGGCCAGGGAAGAAACGACAAAGGTTCAACTGGAGCTAAATCTTAAGATCATCGAGCTGCGGTTAAAGGCATAGCCATCCACTCCCCTGGAAGTCAGATAACAACGTGCTAATGGTATCGCAGTGGGATTGGAGGAAATCGGAGGTGCAGTGCGAGACTGCTGACCTCTGGGCGGTTCGCGAACAGTTGGAGGGACTATGTGCAAATATTGTCCTACCGACAGAGTGACTCGAGGGCAAGTCACGATGTTTGTGTTAGGGGCCTATTGGGCATGGCATCCCCCCAAGGCATGTTTTAGGGCTCAAAGCCCAATTTTTGACCCAATATTATTGTAAAGACTCCGAGAATTGTGGGCGTGGAGTGCGAAATGTATGATAGAGTCACAGGGTTGTCCACCCTAGTTTTGTAATGTAATGTCGACTGGATAGACCTACCGAGGCTCTAAATGTAAAGGGAGATAGAATAATAGAGCAAGAGAGGTAGGAAGAGTCTAAGTGACTAAGTGAAGTGTGTCTTTGGGTTGTAGAGTAGGAGAAGGATCTGCAGCTGAGTGCGCAGAGGCCTAGTCGTCCGCAGCTTAGTGCGCGGACCCCTGCAACTGAGTGTGCAGGGTGGAGTCGAGTCTGTAACCGAAGAAGGAATTAATAAAGAGAAGTTTTATCATAATTCTATGTATCTGTTCTTGGGTTGAGGTATGTTTGATATAATTTGCAAATATACTGTATATTTATTGCGCGCACTTGTATGAATGGCTTATGTTGTTAAGTATAACTTAAAAGCATGCAAGTAGGTTAAAATAATCAACTAACATCGAAATACTAGTAAGGACTTGGGTAATAACAATGTTCAACCCCCGAGTAGGGTTTTGCAAAGGCAATATCTCAGGCTGCGAGGTACGAGAAAGTGCATGTAGCGACGTACGTGCAGGGTCGAACCGCAGACCACTTGAACTCATCAGACATCTCCAGGGTGCGGAAACCTGGTTATAGCAACCTCCCATACTACTTTGAGTGAGACCTCAGTCCACACTCCGCGGACTATTGCCGAAAGGACCAGTAGTACCGGGATTTGTTTGGCTAACTTAACTCTGAACCTGGGTCAGGCCCCAATAAGCCACCATCTACATTAAGAAGGAATTTAGAATTCCAAGATGAAAAAACTATGGCCTAAAATAAGCCTACGAAAGATAAGGGACCAAGAAAAGAAAACTCAAGCTGGCAAGAATGTAGATTAATCAAAGCCCCAATAGATGAGTGGTAGCTTCCAGGAAGAAGCATTTTGCAAGCTCAAAGCATTCCCATGATTGTATTTCGATTAGCTTCAATCAAAACGTTGAAAGAAAGATACACCCAAGATAATTTCACTTATAGTGAAAATAGCCATAAAGTTTTTCTCGGTGCCCCAAAACCTCATTTTACCATAATTTCCAACAAGCTAATGAGAATCAATTCCATATGCTAGGTAAGTCCGCAAATTCCATTGTTTCCATGGTTCTGAGTGTAGTGGTTTAATACCCCAATTCCACTAGCAATCTTGGTTCTACAAACTAGTTTGGATTTGGATTCTTTTCACAAATTCACCTTGCATCTCTCAGGTCGAAGTGTAATATGATTTCAACCATTAAAATAATACAAAGAAAAATAGGAAAAATGGTGAGTGAACGGGCTTAATGATTTCTTTTCACAAGGCATGCTAAAAATGGATCAAAATCAACCAACCAAGGCCTAGATTTTGCTTTACCATTTCAGTGAATTTACACAGTTAGCGAGAAGTGAAAATCATGCCCATAAAAGCAGAGTATGTAACCGCAATGCAGATTCATTGGAAGCATAAAACGCGGAGAGACATACACTTATAGATTTGGATTTCGCCTTATTGCACTCTTTACATTACTCTTCCCAAAAATACTATGATGCACAAGTAGATACAAAGCTTGGCAACAACATTTGTATTCAACATGATTTTCCCACTGAATTTCACGAAGCATCTCTAGGCATTACCCTACCTAAGAAATTGACTTTAACTAGAATGCCAACACATACACAGATAATGTCATTCGGGCATCTCACAGTCTCTATTCATGCTTCCTCAGAAATCATATTAGAACAGACATTCATGGAAATGTTATAACAGAGTAGTATTCATGTCATTCATGGAGACTCCAATTTATGAACATAAAATATTCAATAAATAAAAACGTACTTCATTACAAGAGAGAGCAGTGATAGTTTATTCATCAACACATAAAAAAAATTCCAGAAAAGAAAGAACATTGCTTATCTTATAAACAATTTGGTTATGACATGTCACGAAGAATAGAAACAAACAATCCATTGTGATAAATGCCAAGACAGATCATTGATTGCACTCATTTATAAAACCATGGATTTTGGTCTAGATTGCCTAGCCAAGATAACAAAAATTTCAACTCTATCAATTTTCATCTGAGGTTGGTGTACTGCATTTTTGTGATCAAGATTTATGATGAGGACGGATAAGAGACAATCATCATTTCCTATGTTTTGCATTAAGTATGACATCTCACGAAGAACAGAAACAAGAAATACATTGTGATAAAATCCTAGACATATAATTGATTTCACTAATTTATGAAACCATGGCTTTTGGTCTAGATTGCCTAGCCAAGATAACAACAATTTCAACTCTATCGGTTTTCATCTCAGGTTGGTGTATTACATTTTTGTGATCAAGATTTATGATGAGGACATACAAGAGACAATCATCATTTCCTGTGTTCTACATTTAGTATGGCATGTCACGAAGAACATAAACAAACAATCCATTGTGATAAGTTCCTAGACAGATCATCGATTGAATTAATTTCTGAAACCATGGATTTTGGTCTAAATTGCCTAACCAAGATAACAACAATTTCAACTCTATCAATTTTCATTTGAGGTTGGTGTACTACATTTTTGTGATCAAGATTTATGATGAGGATAGAAAAGAGACAATCATCATTTCCGTGTTTTGCATTAAGTATGACATGTCATGAAGAACATAAACAAACAATCTATTGTGAAGAGACCAATGCTTCCCCATGTGAAAGTAATTCATGTTAGTTTTCGGTAGCACCGAATGTTCTCTAGCCATGAAAGTTGGTGGAGAGGCTAAGGCACATGAGTTATAAAGAACCTATAAACTCTTTGGTGAAATTCGACCCGAATTGTATTTTATTAAAATAATTAATATTTTTAATGGTGTTCTTAAGTCTAAACTTAGGAAAATTAAAATATTAATGGGTATTAATCAAAATATGGGTAAGAATGATCTAGAAGGTGGATCAAGTCATGTTTTAATCTTAGACGTTGATTAAAGACTTAATCTTGGCCATTGAAGTCTCAACTAGAAAAGTATAAGAAGGAGGCTTGGGGTTCATTTAGAGACACATAGAGATATTGAGGAAATCGATTTTCTGAGGTGAGAAGTTCTCAGGAGGAAAATATATTGGGGAGACCTTGCAGCAGAGGGGAAGTGAGAACCCAGAGAAGGAATTTCTGGAGAATACAAGGCAGAGAGAGGACAGAAAGACGTCCAGAGGAGGGTTGAAACTAGCCTACGTAGAGGCAACATAGTCAATGAGGGGAAGTCAAGTTTCTACTAAGGGAATTCGAAGTTCAGTTGCCGGAAGCCAAGGTGTGAGACTGGAGACAGGAAAGTCAATTTTTCAGCCAGCAGAGGATCCAAAGCAGAGATGGAGTGTAATACCAAAGAGGGGTGATGCAGAAGTTGCCCAGGGTGATGCAGTTTGGTGCAAAGGCCATCATAAGGTGACACAGAGCCTCCAAAGTTGAAGGATCAGTCATTGTTTCTCCAGTGGCAGGGTGAGATCATTTCAATAGTATTTTTCCCAATATTTTCTCCATAAATGATTTCTATTTGACCATCCTAGATTTGTATTTAGAATTTTCTCTTGCACAATAAATAAACCCTCTAAGTTGTTGCACCATTTTTCCCGCATTGGGTTTTTACTATTTTGTCCAAAAATAACTGTCATATGTATCTTGTTCTTTGCCTAGTTTTACGTTTCATGTATTAAATATTAAAGAAGTGTATGTTGCAAAAATAATTTGCTTCAGTATTCGGAGAATAACTTGATAATGTATATTAAAATCAAGTAGGGGAAGTAGATTCAAATTTACTGAAGTAGGGGTTCCTTGAGTATTAAGAATTTTCACATGGTATCAAAGGATTGATTTTGAAACAAGAAGAGTAGATCCAGCACTAAGCAAAGAGGCAAAAAGCTTCACTTGGCAACAATTCGAATCCCCTTGAAGGGATTGCGCAGTCCTTACCGGGAAGTAGAGATTCCAAGGAAATCTCTCTCTAAGAGAGTCGACAAAGAGGTACAATTTCTAGTTCATGAGTTTGAAAAGGTAGAGGGAGTGACGCAGAGCCTTAGTGCAATGCTTGAAGGGCGTAGTTTCTGTCAGGGCAGAAATCCATTGGAAAAGAGAGATGACACATAGAAGGGAAATTTTCTCCTCAAAGACATTTTTTCAAGAAGTTCGAATTTCTCACTTGTCGGGCAGCAATGTTGCTCAGTTACTAGAAGAGTCAGTTTGATAGTTTGGGTGAGATGGCATCACATGGGCTCAGAGATCAGGATGAGTTGGAAGGAGCTTCCAACTATGTCATATGGAAGAACAAAATTCTTAGCTTTTGTGGAGTACGATCTCAAAGCCTACATCAGAAGTGTTGTGGTTGTTCCTACTGGTTCATACTCGATGGAGTTCGAGATCATGTGGTCTCACACTTGTAGGGAAAAGATACAGCCTGAGAGATGTTGGAAGCTTTGTGTTCACTGTATGAAGGCTCTTCAGAATAATGGAAGATGTACCTAGAACAAACATTGTAGTGGACATTGATGCAAAAGAGAGAAGGAGTTAACTCCTATCTTCAACATCTTCAGGACACCAGAGACTAGCTTGCTGTAGTGGGGTATACTCCTCAGTCTACCACAATGGTAAGGACAACCCTTAATGGAGTCTCAGATAAATGGAAAGTCTTCGTCCAAAGTATGTTGGGAAGGGAAAGACTACCTTCATGGGAGGAGATGTGGGAAAATCTTCAATAGGAGGAATTAAGGAGGGACCTAGTAAAGTTCAACCTCAATGGCAGTAGTGGGAGTGGCATGAAGACTAAAAAGGAGGAGAAGAATTCAGCTCTAGCATCAAAGGGATAACAGAAGAAGAAGCGAAAGAAGGACATTTTGAAGGTGAAATGTTTCAAATGTGGCGAGTCGGGCCACTTTGCATCCAGTGCCCTTAGAAGCAAGAGGATAAGGATGAGAAAAATGATACTAAGGCTACCCCAGCAAAAATTGATGAAGGATTTTTCCATGAGTGCCCATGCATCTCCAGGAGGGAAATGGGGTGATATTGAGTTGTAGTAGGGAGGACTACATATGGGCAGGATCCTTGAGGAGTTCGCCTCTTATATCAATTCCTTTCGACAAGAGCCCAAGATTCAACAATAACAACATAGACTTAGTGTCAGATGATGCAGTGGATTGTTTGGAGAGATAGATGTACTATCCCGAGACCAGGAGCTAATCATTGTAGAGCAAGGTTGGAAGCGGTGCAGATGGCATAGTGCAGAAGTCAACAACAGTGTAGAAGATTCAGAGGGTCAGAGACTAGAGCAATCAGATTCCAACATTCATGGTATTATGTTGAACACAATTAAGTTTAGTTAATTTTGGATGATTTTTTGTTGCTAAGCAGCAACAATTGGAAAATGACACAATGCAAAGCTAGCAGTGGCAGTGTTAGCAGCAAATGCACAGGGAGTTGTAGTAAAAATGGAGCAATGGCAGTCGTAGTTCCATGGGTAGTGTTATAGTAGAAGCAGTAGCACCATGTTGGCAGCAGAAACAATGTAGAAAAGAGATGCTTCAGAAGTAGAGCAACATGCAAATGGACATTGTCATTAGAGCACTTTCCTCGCTAAGAGGGGTTGTTAGGTTTTGGTAGCATCGGATGTGCTCTAGCAATGAAAATTGGTGGCGAGGCTAAGGCACATGAGTTTTAAAGAACCCATAAACTATTTGGTGAAATTCCACCTAGATTGTATTTTATTAAAATAATTAATATTTTTTATGGAGTTCCTAAGTCTAAACTTAGGAAAATTAAAATATTAATGGGTATTAATCAAAATATGGTTGAGAATGATCTTGAAGGTGAATCAGACATTTTTTAATATTAGTTGTTGATTAGAGACTTAATCTCAACTTTTGAAGTCTCAATGAGAAAATTATAAGAAGGAGTCTTTGGGTTCATTTAGAGGCACACAGAGAAATTGAGGAAAATGATTTTTTGAGGTGAGAAGTTCTCAGGAGGAAAATCGATTGGGAAGATCTTGCAACAAAGGGGTAGTGAGAATTTGGGAGAAGGAATTTCCAGAGAATTCAAGGTAGAGAGAGGACATAAATATTTCCAGATGAGAGTTGACGTTGGCCTACGCAGTGCTAACGCAAAGGCAGTGCAGTAAGTGATGGGAAGTCGAGTTTTTGTTGAGGGAATTCGAAGTTCAGTTATCGAAGCCAGGGTGTGAGACTAGAGGCAAGAAACTCAATTTCTCAGCCAGCAAAGGATCTAAAGAAGAGAGGCAGCATAATGCCTAGGAGGGGTGACGCAAAAGTTGTCAAGGGTGACGCAGTTTGACGTAGAGCCTCCAGAGTTGAAGGATTAGTCATTGTTTCTCCAGTGACAGGGGGAGATCATTTCACTAGTATTTTTTCCATTATTTTCTTTGTAAAGGATTGCTATTTGAGCATCCTAAATTTATATTCATAATTTTCTTCTGCATAATAAATAAACACTCTGAGTTGTTGCACCGGTTTTCCTGCATTAGGTATTCTGGGGACTATTTTGTCCAAAAATAATTGTGTCCTGTGTATCTTGTTCTTTGCTCAGTTTTTTGTTTCATGTATTCAAATATTAAAGAAGTGTAGGCTACAAAAGTAATTTGCTTCAGTATTCACAAAATAACTTGATAATGTATATTAAAATCAAGTAAGTGAAGTAGATTCAAATTTGCTACAATAGGGGTTCCTTGAGGATTAGGAATTTTCACAATTCATATAGACAAAAGATGAAGATAAGAATATGGAGGTAGCAAATGAGGTTACCTCATCTGGATAATTATGTTTAGTTTCCTTCTTTTTTAAGTGATTACTTTGGCATTATTAGTGATATGCATTCAAGTTTAGTGTTAAAGGCTAATAGTAAAAATTCAAACAATAGTAGGCAATTAGAACTTGATTGTGATATCATTTCTAAAACTTTATTTGCTTGGAGAAAAGAACTACTTTTATACTAGTGGTGTAGTTTCCAAGTGGTAGATTAATAAAAAATCACATAGGAACTTACATACAAAAAAATAGAATATTAATACAAAAGCTATTCCAATTTCACTTATAAATAAAATATTTTGATATCAACATTATATATGAGGATAATTACCATTATCTTCACAATATATATACATACATAAAGAGTAATTGATACTTGAAAAATTAAGCATATTCTAATTGTTCAACATTTTGTAATTTTTTTTGGTTGAAATTTGACAATAAAATTTATGGCAAGTTTGTGATTTTTCATTGTTTAGAATGCATTTTTGAATGCATAAATCGGTTCAATGCCCTAAAAATCCTCTACATACCTCAGATTGTGTAAATTACACAACTCTAACTTACAATTCCAACAAATCTCTACAAAATTGGACAAAATCAGCGAAAAAAGATGCCCATAAAAAGTAAAAAATGTAAAATAGGTAGGCTACACTAAAAAAGTTTTGTATAGAGAGGATTTTCTAAGGTGCAATATGAGGGAAACGTGTTATCACTACCATAGTCAACATGAATTTGACATGTGGCATTTAAAAAATGTTAATAACAAAAAAAACAATTCAATATCAACATATATATAACATTTTCTGTATACAAATTGAATAAGTTGTTTCTATTCAAATAACTATTTAATGTCACATATTGATTTTGAATAACATGGAATAAATTGCAAGTAAAAATATACCAATATAATAAACATATATTTAGGTACAAATATAAGATAAAGTACATATTACTAAGGAAACTATATAATGAGATATATTATCAAACTGAGTTTTATTTTCATAAGAAATTGAATGTGAGTACAACCAACAGAGCTCCATTTTAACTCTTGACCTATCACACTTTTAGAGGTATGAAATCCCTTACCAATTCAATGATTTTTAAAACCATGGATGTTACGACTACCTATGAAAGTGGTCATACGTTAATGACTTCCTTAACGTAGTTGAATCCCAAAAAATGATATCTAATATAATGCACTTTGAAAACCCCTTAATACTTAAATTCAAAAGAGTGAAGGGAACTCTACTTGAATGGTTCATGAGGCACAATACTTGCTAAGGTTTTGCAAATGGGGTAGCAAGCTAAGGGGCTGATTGTGGGGTTTCCACAGTTAAGGCATACTGAGCCGAATCTGGATGGTGACTCCCAGGATCCTGGTTCGCGGGTACAAGCCACGAAGTGATGATTGATGCATGTGACTCATTCACAGTCAATCCACTTCTTCACCCCTGTGAGCATCACCCAATGCAATGAGTGCTAAGTGGACTATTCAAAAATCATGAGAAATTAGTCAGTTACGACTAACTCTCATGAAAATGGTCATACGTTAATGACTTCCTTAACGCAGTTGAATCCCAAAAAATGATATCTAATATAATGCACTGCGAAAACCCCTTAATACTTAAATTCAAAACAGTGAAGGGAACTCTACTTGAATGGTTCATGAGGCACAATACTTGCTAAGGTTTTTCAAATGGGGTAGCAAGCTATGTGGGCTTGATTGTGGGGAAAACTCCATAGTTAAGAGCGCTTGAGCTAGAGGTGATCTAGGATGGGTGACCTCCTAGGAAGTCCTGGTTACTGGGTACAAGCCCCGGAGGTGATGATTGACGCTATGTGATTCATTCACTAGTTTCAATACCGCTTCTTCACCCCTGTGAGCATCACCCAATGCAATGAGTGCTAAGTGGACTATTCAAAAATCATGAGAAATTAGTCAGTTACGACTACCTCTCATGAAAATGGTCATATGTTAATGACTTCCTTAACGCAGTTGAATCCCAAAAAATGATATCTAACCATGGATCATTTTTTATTTTTTTTATTATTTAATTTTTATAGGGTTATTTTTATTTTACTTTCACCAAGTTAAGATGTTTATATTACTTTACGTTACACATTTCTAGCATAATATAGGCATTAGATCTTATCTCAATCAAGGAATTACATATATCCCTCATACTAATTTTTTTTTTTTTTTCAATTATTTTATCTCACTATATAAAGTCTTATGTAAAATAAAGGGGAAAATTTAAGTATTTTATTTATGGTTGCCAATGGTTTTTAAGGTAACGTTATTTTTTTTAAGTGACGTTACGCACAATATCTCTCACATATACATATATTATCCCACACACGCACACATATATTAAAAAAATTTTAATGTAATGTTACATGACAACATCTCCCTCATGTACTGGGTTGTAGAGTGCCTCTTGACGCAAAAAAATGAACATCGAAAAAAATAAAATACATACATATGGATTTTTCCTTCAATTCACATCTTACAAATTGCGCTTTACAACATACTTTTCAGCAGTATCTATATAGTCAATCAAATCATCTCAAACAATAGTGTATGACCATATTTGAGGGTGTGCAACATGTGCACGAAGACAAAACTATTGCATTAGTGGTATTGTAACACCCCTTTTTAAACCCCAAGTTTTGTAACATGTAAATAAGACCAATAATGTTAAAATGGCCAACATGGCTAATTTAACAACTTCATTTGAGGTAAATATTAATTTTTATTTAATAGATTGATAAAGTTGAAGAAGACAACAAAAAACATGGATCTCAATGCCTAAAGGGGAAGTTGTCAAGGGAAATCAAGAAGTTTTCTATCTTACATGAATTAAATATTCTAATTACTAATTTGATATTTTAACCACCCACCTACCAATATTTATTGGAAGGAACGGAAGTAGTATTGAGTTTCTCCAAGAGTATGGATTATATACCCATTCTAAAGAATTTTGATCGAAAATGAAGCTTGAGGAGGGAAATTAAATTCTCATTATGGGAGTGCATGTGTAGGAATCGAGAAAAGGACAATGATGAGGAGTGGACGAAATATGTGAGAGAGAAAATAAGTGCCTTCCAAATAAATAGTAAAATATGTGAGTAGAAACGAAAATCACACGTGGGGCTAAACGTTTGAATTTGATTGGGGGTGACAGAGAACCCTCTAAGTCACAATAAACCTATGTGGAGTTTGTGAATGAACTTAATTGGATAGGAAAAATAGTGTGAAATCCTTCAGGATGAGTTAGAGGCTACAAGAATTGTCTGGGTAGATGGTCTTAATTTGGGACATAAGGAACTGAGAAAAGGGAAGGACTGAGGGACTGGAAGATTGGAGAAGGTATCCATTTATGTTGTGCAGGCCCATAGTGGCTATACTATGAATGTTAACGTGCCCAAGCTCAAAAGTTGGAAGGTTGAGCATTGATTTCATATATGTGAAGTAGAGTGACCTTCATGTTCTCTACCTTTATTTGACTTTGTAGAACCCTACGACAAGCTTCCTCTGAAGGAATCCATGACTAGTTGTAAGAAATATGTAATGTAGTTATCCCTACATTTTGGTGGAGAGCGTCTCTCCCTTCTTTTGTTTCCAACCAACTACTATGAGTCAAATAAGTGTATAAACTTATTTCTATTAATAAAATTATATTGTTGTTCATTTTTTTATCACTAGTGTTGAGTTGGACCTTTGTCTCAACTGTGAATGAATGAATTTTTCCTCTAGAAGGGGAATGAATATAAATATCTAAATGTAATTTGTTCCTGTAACATGGGTAATTTTTGGAATATCCATGTTTTACAGTGATGAATCAATTGGAAAATTCTTCACAAAACATTTGAATTAATTGATTAAAGAAATCATCAATGAACTCATGAAGCCTAAAACTTTGTTGTAAAATTGAAGTGCAGCCTTTGTATTCTTTTAAATCAATGTATTGTGAGAATTTTTGTTGTGTAATCCATGGAGCATAGCTCATTATCATACTAGGGAATCTATATTCCTTGGGATTTCACAAAACTTAAGAGAAATTTTGGGTTGTTAGTCACTTCAACAATCTACTCCTCTTCTTCTCCTTGAATGTGCTATGCACTCTTCTAGATCTCTTGTTATCTTCTCACATGTGTAGTTGACCTCTTTCAAATTCTCATATTTATGTTTTGAGATAAGATAACTAATTTCCTTAATCCTATTAATTAATATCATCAACCCTAGCTACCAACTACTAAATATTGAGATGTACGGCAAAGATTAAATCCTAATCTATGTCACTAATGTCGTAGAACTTCTAGAACATTTCACTCAGTTTCCTATGGCTAGTTGACTTCAAAATATTTTATTTTCTTATTGAATTACAAGATTGAATTAGTGATCACCTTTCTAAGGTGTTTAATAAAGAAATGTCTTGAACTACTTCCTGCATGTTCACACTAAACCTATTCAACAAGTTCTTACTTGAGAAAAAATTCTCAGTACTCCCTCTTAGAAAGGAAGTAATTTTGCACCAATTCAAGTCTATATTTCAATGACTTAAACTTCCCTTTTGTTAAGGACTTAGTTATAATATGAACTACCTGCTGATCTACCGAAATATATTTTAGCTTCATTGCTCCCTTTTGAATCCTAACTCTTATGAAGTGATACATTATCTCTATGCATTTGGACCTATCATTAAAGAATAGAATCCTAGAGAGTTTGATACAACTTTGATTATCATAGAAAATGATTTTGGGGTCAAAGTGCCAAGTCTTGATCATAAAATCCTACAAGTGACTTGCAGCAAAGCCAAATGACATCACAACAAGATGTATTATCTTCCATGTATTCTTCCTTTGTTGAGTTAAGTGCCACATAATTCTACTCCCTATCAAACTAGGATATCATTGTTGATCCTAAGATAAAGTAGCACCACCCTGACCATATAAAGGGCAAAATAAATATCTACAAATATGAGGTGAAGAAGATGATTTTGGCATTAGAATTATGAATCAAGCATGTACAATGAACATTAAAATATGGGAAAATTTAAGGGATACATTAAAAAGTTCATAGCTAAAATATTAAAAATTTTAAGAGATACGTTCATTTGATAATGGAAAAATCAAATTGTCATGTTGTAAAGCAAATCATATTAGAGTAAGAATACATGGTTAACAAAATAAAGAGGTTGAATACAATAAAATAAACTATTATAGGGATCAAAACAATGAGGCATGTATCCTAAAAATAAAATTGGATCAGGGTTTTACGATGTAAGAAACCTTGAGGGGTTTCTTTCCCAGAACTCCCAACCCCCTTTACAAGTCTTTCAGTTGTTGCATATATGCTTCTGACTACTCCATTGATTCCTAAGAATGTTGGATCTTCTACCGTAAATTTGGAACTACTTGTTCAATTTTTTCCTTGAACTCTAGATCTAAACACTTCTAATAGATTGATAATGAGTTTGTTGGTTAAATTTGAGAACCGAAAAATAATGTTGCTACATAATAACAAAAATATGACAGTTTTCCTTTCATCTACTGTTGAAATATAGGAGCAAGAGTCATTTACATGGAATGCAAAAACAATTAGTATTACTGCATCTTTTAACCCTGTACAGAAATTACCTGCAAATGAATTCTTAAAACAGAAAAATATACAATGGCGAGAATATAAAACAAATATACACATATTTTCCCCTAGATCCCAAAACCAGGAATATCATATTGATTTTTCATTACCTTCCTTTCAATATTACAATACATATATAAACATGTCAAAGCATTCATAAACCCTAATCCACTAACCCTAGATTAGAACATAACCATCGTTCCCTTAATTGGATCTACAAAATACCATGGGTAGAAAGCCATCATGCCCAAACCAATGTGCAAAAGTCGTGCACAAAACCATGGGTAGTTTTTCCCACCATCTTTGGGTCTTCCCACCATCCTTGGGTCTTCCCAACTATTATTGGGTCAACATAATATAAAAAATTTATCACATGGAAAGAATATAACAAACACCCAACATTCTCCCACTTGTTGTTTTCTTTCCACACAGGGGTCGCTATAGAGCTTATTCCGTGGTTCATGCCTACAATTCCCATTGTTTCTATACACCAAAAAAACTTTTGAGTGCTCAAAAACTTTGTCAATGCATCTAAAACATTCTTCAAAGTGTCCACCTTTACCAACAACACCTTTTTGTCTTCAACCATTTCTCTCACAAATGATACTAAACATCAATGTGCTTTGTCTTTGAATGATAAGCAGTGTTCTTTGCCAAGAAAATTTCACTTTGGCTATCATAGTCTATCCTTATAGCTTAATGTACCAACCCAATACTTGAACAAAATATATGCAACCAAATTGTTTCCTTTCTTGCATGAGTGGCTACCATGTATTCAACCTATGTAGTTGAAAGTGTCACTACAGACTGTCTCTTGCTCATGCAACTGAATTCTCCTCCAAATAGGTTAAACACATACCCACTTGTATATATTCTCTAATCCAAATCTGCAACCTAGTCTGCATCAACAAAGCCACAAATGTCCAAAACTATATTCAATCATGGTTCTCCTAGCACATATCATAACCACTAGTGTCATGCAAATACCTGAAAACTTGCTTCACTATTGTCTAATGCTCCTTCCTTGGTTTCAACATAAACCTTCTCAATACTCCCATTGCATGTGCGATGTCTGGTATGATGCAAACTATTGCATACATCAAGCTACCAACATCACTCGCATATGAAACATGGGGCATGTCCTCTTCTTCTTCCTATGTCCTAGGACATTGTTCAACATATAACTTTACAACTACAGGAATAGGAACCTAAATTCGTTTACTATCTTACATATTAAATATCTGCAATATTGTCTCGATATACTTTCTCTATTTTAGCCATATTTTCCTCTTTACCCAATCTCATTTAATTTCCATTCCCAAAATATAGTTTGCAGCACCAAGATCCTTCATGTCAAATTTGGAAGACAATTGGCTCTTCAAATCCTAGATAATTTCTTTGTCATTTCAAATCAACAACATATCATCAACATATGAGACCAAACAAATAACATGGTCACCAATTAATTTAAATACAAACAGTGATCCACTTTTCTCCCGGTGAAGACAAGTCCTTATATATATGTATCAAATTTTTGATACCACATCCTTGAAATGTTGTCATCACATCCATTTGTTCTACCTCAAAATCAAAAGCAAAAACAACAGATAAAAGTAACATAATAGAAGCTAACTTGGCAACAGGAAAAACAATATCACCAAAATAAATTCCTAGCACCTAGGAATAACCATTTTCTACAACCAAGTTTTGTATTTCTCCACCTTTCCTTATGTATTCATCTTCTTCTTAAACACCCATTTTCTGCAAATGGGTTTCCTTCCAGCTGATAACTCCACTAGATCCCAAGCCACATTTTTGTCCAAAGATGCCATTTCTTCAACCATGGCCTCTTCCAAAATTTTCCATCCTCTGAATCCATTGCCTCCATAATAATTCTAAGATCATCATTAGTAATAGATAAAGCAAAATTTTAACAGAAAATAGGTGGTTTATACCTCTATGGTTTCCTTCTCTCTTGAATTGATCTCCTCAAAACTGGAGTGTGCGAATCTTCCTATTCTAATTCCTATTCTGTTGTAGAGTTTGATTCTTCCTCCTTTAGCTCAAACTCTATCTTCTTAGGTTCCTTTGGTAGGAGTTCATGTTTAATAACATATTTCAACTGTCTAAAGACCACATCTTGGCTATACACAACCTTCCTTGTTTTTGGGTTCCAAATCTTATAACCTTTTAAACCATCCTTATACCCAATAAATATGCACCTTTTAGATTTACTATCCAACTTGATTATTTTCTCCTTTGGAACGTGTACATATGCATCACATCCAAATACCTTTAGATGTGAAAGAGAGGGATTCTTACCGATCCATATCTCATGTGGAGTTTTATCCTCCAATGTTAATGAAGGTGATTTATTAACCAGGTAACATGCAATATCCACTACCTTTGCCCAGAATTTCTGCCCTAATCCAGTGCCACCAAGCATGATTCTTGCCTTTTCCATCAATGTCTTGTTCATTCTTTCTACAAATCCATTTTGTTGAGGTGTGTATGGAGTAGTATTTTTTCGTGCTATACCATAGTTCTTACATAACTCTTCAAATTCCTTGTTACAAAAATATCCACCATTATCTGTCCTCAATACTTTAATCTTCTTCTTTGTCTAACATTAGGTACCTATACTACTAGTGTAACCCCTTATTGTTATTAGTACAACCCCCTTATTATATTGTTGTGCCCATGTAGTCCCCATATTGTTATTACTATGCCCCATAGAAGCCCACTATTGTTATTATTCTGTGCCCTACTTATTATTGTATGTTAATCTCTAATATATTTGGAACCCCTGGACTCTTATATATAGAAAGGAGGTCTTGTCATTTGTATCATCCAGAATTGTTCATTTGTGTAATGTAAAGGAGGTTGCCCCCTTCGAGAGGCTTATTTCTAGGCATTGATTCTATCTTATTCTATTCTTTTTGTTGCTTGGTTTTCCAAACAGGTTCTTTACCGATCCATTTAACCCTATGTTGGAGTCTTATCCTCCATTGTTAATGAAGGTGATTTGTTAACCAGGTAACATGCAGTATCCACTACCTCTGTTCTCAACAATTTAATCTTCTTCTTTGTCTAATTTCCACTAGATCCTTAAATTCTTTAAACCCATCAAATACTTCAGATTTATTCCTGAGGAAACATATCCATGTATTCCTCGAGAATTCATCTATAAATGAGACATAGTACATAGACTTACCCAGAGTTGGAACCAAAACAAATCCAAACACATCATTGTGCACAAGCTCTAATATCCCTTTCGCCCTCTTAGCACTCGAGGAGAAACTCACCCGATTCTACTTCCAATATACAAAATGTTCACAGAAATAGAAATCCAAAGAGAAATTAGACATACATTCTACCACACAATTACTATCTAGTATTCGAAGGCCCTTCTCCCCAATGTGACTTGATCTTTGATGCCACAACATAGTCTTTTCACTAGAGACTAGAAGATTTTATGCTCCACTTTCAGGAACCACAGAACTGTTGTACCCATCAATAACAGTGCTACCCAGAATCTTGTACAGAGTTCCAATTCAGACTCCCCGCATCAATACCAGTGCTTCCCAAACCATCTTGTAAGTATATTTTTCTAACACTATTTTTACACCGGGATCATCCATCCTGCTTATAAAAATCGTATTTCTGGAAAATGCAGGAATATGAAAAACACTAAGAAGTGTTTTAATCCTTCCACCTTGCAACTTTAGCTTGAATTTTCCACATCCCATGATTTTGGCCTTCTTTTAATCTCCTAGGAAGACATCACCACCATCATATTTATCGTACTCGCAGAACCACTCCCTATGGGGAGTGAAGTGAAAGGATGCAGATGAGTCAATCAACCATGTGTCATGATATACATGTGTACCTGAAGAAGAAGCCAAGTATACATACCCACCTTCATCTGAAGTGGTTTTTTCCTCTATAGAAGGACCATTATCAGATAATTTTCCTTTCTCATGAGTTTTAGATCTACAGTCCTTTTGTAGTGCCCTTCTTTTCCACATTTCCAACATACCTTTACAAATTTTCCTGGAGATTTAGATCTCCCTCTATATTTAGATCTCCCACTAGAGGAATTTTTATTTATTTATTAATTATATTATTATTATTATTATTATTATTAATTATTTTTTTTTTTTTTTTTTTTTTTTTTTTTTTTTTTTTTTTTTTTTTTTTTTTTTTTTTTTTTTTTTTTTTTTATATATTGTTAATGGGACCTTCCTCTTACAAACATTTGGCATTCACCATCTATCTCTCCATGTTTTTCCATCTCACCTCTTCCAAAAAGAAGGATGAGACTATTTCATCAAACTTCAAGATAGTTGTATTTCTACCTATTCATAAGCCTCATCATTAAGTAATTATATGGGCCTTAATTAGCCTAAATTCACCTCCTAGCTTAGTCAAACCAACCATTCTCACAACTTATTGCATACTTTTGATTATATTTTGTTTATGAAATGAGTTAGAGTTGGATATTTGGCTTTGTGGTCTAATGTGCATGTAATGAAGGAATAAAGGATAAAAGCAAGGAAAAATGAAGGTATAAAGGATAAAATCAAGGAACTATAGCAAAGACCTTGGTAAAACTAGAATGGGACAAGGGAGAGTAATTATAGGAGGTAAATCCTCCTCATTTGCTAGCACTCCATTCAAATATTCCTCCACCAGCTCGGAGTGCAAACAACCATCACTTTGAAGACTAGAATATAGCCGAGCAAGTGAAAAGGATGGAAACTAGTTTTTCTTGAGTTAGAGGCCAAGCCTCCCTAACGGGAAGGAAGTCGTTAGAGACTTTAAATGTATAAATAGAGAGGCTTAGGACCTTAGTAGGATTCAGACTTCTATTGTAAAAACTCTGCTTTATTTCTAAGTTGCAAGACTTGTGACAGTTTGTTTTGTAATCCACGGTTTTTATAATAAGAATGAGTTCTGTTTAATCCAGCTCTGAGTTAACTCTGAGCGCTGAAGCTCTTAGGTTAGGGCCCGACCTAAGCAGCCAAAGCTCCTCTTTATTGTACTGTTATGCTAGCACAGATTCCTATTTTTCATTTTTCATTTGCTTAAGTAGCATAGATTTATGTTTTTGTTCATTTGCTTAAGTAGTCGCACTTTCGTTACAGCAGTATAGCATAGATTGTTCATGGTTTTTCTATTCAGTTGCTTCAGTAGCTACATTTGCTTCAGTTTACTTCCATTTGTTCCTTCTTTCAGTTCACAGGGTAGTTAGAGGAAAAAGATCACTATGAGGCTGTGCGTAGGTATCTTAGCCTCATCTCCTCCCTTTGGGACCATGGCTTGAGGAAGGGACCCTTCAGTAGCCCCAAAAACATAGATTTCTAGTTCTCACGTGAGTTAGGGAGTTCGTTGTTTGATGCAGTTATTTGTTCACCCACACTAGTTTTCTCTGTAATTTTCATTTAAAACCACCTTCAGCATGTTCCTCATGCATCGCTTCCTTTCCGTCCAATCACCAACAAACCTTCACAATCACCGTCAGGTTGATTATTTTCTCCAACTGCTACCTCGCATGGAGTCCACCACTTGTTTTATGAGCTTTATTCTCCATCGTCGATATGTCTCTTGATCTAATGGCTATCACGTCACCCGATCACTTTATGTGCTTTAAACCCCCACCATCAATATGCCTCGCCTGATCTAACAGCTATCACTTCACACGATCGCCAACTAGCTTGGTCGATCTCCACCGTTGATCAGCCCTGCCTGATCCAATGGCTATCACACAATCTCATGTGGATTAGTGCATGAACATTATCCTCCCAAGAGCACGCGATAAAAATGGTTTTCTCATGCTATGTGTCACGCATTAAGGCTAATCGTGTGAAATTTCATAATTATGCTTACTGCCTTGAGGGCACACAAGAAACTACTTACCGCCTTAGAAACCCGCTCCATCATTTCAACACGTTTTTGTTTCCTGCGATACGATCTCCGCCATCCATCTCTTGACTTCATCCAGGTGATAAGATCTCAGTCGTTCATCGTTGTGTTAACCTCCGTCGTCCATCTCTTGACTTCATCTGTGCGATAAGATCTTAGCCATTCATCTCATGTTAACCTCGTTCGTCCATCCACTCAGTTAATCCCTCGCAATATGATCTCTATCGTTCATCCTTTGCTACCTTGTTCATCCACCCATTCACTTAATTCCTCACGATATGATCTTCGTCTTTCATCCTTTTCATTAACCCCATTCATCCATTTATTTACTTAATCTTGGCGATAAGATCTCCACCATCCATCTTATGTTTGTTGATCGATCCAACGGTCCCTATGTGATACTACGTCCTTACATCCTCCTTTCACCAATTTCAATCTCTGACTAATTTTTTGCTTGAAACCTGATTTAACTTAGTTTCCTTTGATTACACCTTAGTCTGGTTTTGATGCTCTTTACCTCTGTAACTTAGATAGTAGCATTAGATTATGGTTAATTTAGCAATTATGCTTAGCATAGTTGTTTGGATGGTTAGTTATGTTATGGTATGGTTTAGAATTTCATGATGTTTTCTTCAATACTGCAGTAGAAGTAGCTCTCCCTACAGATAGATTTTCTCTTCTTCCATCAAAGAGTTAAGCTTCTTCTGACCCTATAGAAGTTTGGCTTAGAACCCCTGGGGTCTCTTGCCAGATGAGCAGTGACAACAGGTAGTACCTTCACTTTTAATCTAGTTTCTTCCTTTCTTTCAGTTGGCATTATATGCTTTCCTTTCCACTCTGCAAGTAGAATTTCAATTTAGAAAGTAGTATTTTTTCTGTCAATATTCTTCCTTCAATCAACGATTTCATTCTCCAAGTAGAATTTCAATTCAGCAAGTAGTTTTTCTTGTTAGTGGTTTTTATTAAATCAGTAATTTCCTTTCTACAGAGTACTTTATAGCTTAAAAAACAAAAAATCTTACAAAACCAACCCAAAAACATTTCCTTTCATGCCTCGTACGAATAGGGATAATTCAGGGAAATTCTTGTAAAATACCCCCACTGCATCCAATAGTCAACCTTCTTTGTTCTTCAGTGACGGTGAATTGGAACACCCTTTAGGTGAGCAAACTTACCTTTTTGAGGAACCTACAGGGGAAGAAGAAGAGGAAGAACCCATTCCTACTGAACCAATGGCTGAAAACCGAAATGATAGAGGAAATAGAGAAACAATTGAGGGTGTCTTCCCCATGAGGGAGACTAATGGGGACACTAAGATGAAGAATATAAGCCCCTCTACTCTACCTCATTTCCATGGTCTGACCTTAGAGGACCCTGACACTTTCCTATTTGAGTTTGTTGTTATATGTCGAACCTATGACTATACAGATGATGAGCAAAAGTTAAAATTATTTCCATCTACCCTCAAGAATGCAACATTGCGTTGGTGCATGGGTTTACCTGGAGATAGCATCACAACTTGGGCTCAGATGCAATAGACTTTCAACAACAAATATAGGGACTACTATAGGTCAAAAGATACTAAAGAAGATATTTTCAAGATAACCATAGGCTAGGATGAATCCTTAGAAGACTATGAAGAAAGACTCCAGCTCAGTTACAAAAGAGCCAGGTGCACACTTGACCCTGAGTCCTAAAGTTGGTCCTGCTTAGAGGAGTAAGGGAGGATCTCCTGGATACCTTACATATGATATTAGGAGGAGATGTCTACCGATTACCCTATGAGGATATTAAGATTGTCTTTAGAAACCATTCTAGGGAAGCCAAGAAAAAGGGTAAGGGTAGCCAACCTATGGCCAGTACATCATCCTCCAACTTATCCATCGAGGGTGAAATTGGAAATATGCTGGAATATTTCAAAAGTGATATGCTGCAAACCCTTTCCTTGCAACTAGATACCATGAACATCAATAGGAAGCAAGAGGAAGTAGAGAGAGACTTGGCCATCTTTTGTCCTAGATGCACAAGGAGGCATCCTAGGAATGAATGTCCATTGAACTGTATTAAGATTTTCTCAGTCTGTGAAGAAAACCACTCCATAGACAAGTGCCCTTCTATACCTGGACTCAAAGCTATATATCAAGGAGCTGAAGGGGTCACTAAGAAACTTTGCTACATCAACCAAAGGAGACCTCCTAGGCCTAGACCATACCAACAGGGTATGCAAGGGTCATCCCATGCATATTACAACCCCAACCAAACCACAACTATACCTTCTTGGGGACCCCCTGCTCATGCTTCCTGCTCTACACCTCCTCCTTGGTCCTATGCATCTCAGTGTCAATCCCAGCCAGCCAGCTAGTCATTTCAACCTTATGTTCAACCACAACATCAGTGGAATACCCCACACCATGGATGGAGGCCCCAATTCAACAATGTTCTAGTCCTATTGCCTCCACCACCTACCCAACCACAAATTCTGCACTCTGCTCCACCCAAGAAACCTCATATGCCTACCCAGCCAAATCCAAACCCTAACAATAAGCAGGCTCAACAAACATACAGTGGAGAGACATCATACCCAGCTTATGCTATAGAAATCTAGGAGATCAACCTAAGATCTGGGAGAATTCTCCCTGATAACCAAACTCCATCTCCACATAGGGAGGTTGAGGAAGAAAGAGGGGAAAGCAACCTTAAAGTAAATCCACCCTTTCCTGAGAGATTAACCCAACCACTCCAGCCTACCCCAAAAGAAACTAAACTTCTGAGAGAATTGAAAAATCTATGTGTAAAGATCCCCCTTCTCTAGGCAATCAAAGATGTTTCTATTTACAATAAATTGATTAAGGAGAAGTGCTTCAAGAATCCAAGAAGAAGAAAAAGGGATGCCCCTATCATTAATGTCATTAGGTGTTTGTCTAACTCAATGCTGGGGCAAGTAATATGTCCAAAATATTTGGACATTGGAAGCCCTGTAGTAGATGTGCACATCAATGGCACCATTGTCCCACACACTCTGATTGACCTTGGGGCTGCCATTAATGTGATGACCAAGGACACCATGCTCAAGCTTAACCTCCAAGAGTCATTGAGGAAGACCACAATAGTTTTGCAACTTGCAGACCATTCCACAGTCACCCTTGAGGGAATTGTGGAGGATGTGATGGTCTCCATTGACTCCTGGGAATACCCTGCAGATTTCCTAGTTCTCTAGCCTAAGGCTAAGCTTACTGGTTACCCTCTCATCCTTGGGAGGCCATGGTTGGCCACAACTAATGCTTACATTAGCTGCAGAGCTGGGAATATGACCATCAAGAACGGGCATATGTCCAAACAGTTAGTCTTATACCCTCCTGCTCAACCTACCCTACAGCATGATTTACCTTTATGGTTAGAGGAGGAGGAAGAAGATGAGGCTTATTCTGCCCAACTTTATGCTTTGGAAGTAACCATAGGAGGAGGATAGCAAGATGAGGATGACTTAATCAAACACCTGCTCCAAATTCCAACTCCCAGTTCATTACCATTAGAAGAGGAAGTAAGGGAAACCCAGAACAATCATCCAATTGACTTATTCTTGGCCAATTCCAACCCACTCTATGTCAAAACCATAAAATTTGGCCTAGAGATAACTTTGAAAACTAACCCATCTTTTTTTCTTTAGAATAGGAAAAGCTATGCAACATGTTGAGAGAACACCTAGAAGCCTTCGCTTGGAGTTATAAGGAAATGAAGGGATTACATCCCTCAATGTGTACTCACCACATATACATCAAAGAAGGTTGCAAGCCAGTCAGGCAACCACAAAGGAGGATGAATCTAGCTCTTAAAGACATATTCAAAGAAGAACTGCAAAAACTACTAGATGCAAGATTCATTTACCCTATCTCAGACAGTAGTGGGTATCTCCTTTAGTGTTAGTTCCTAAGGAAAAGGGTAAGTGGAGGGTTTGCGTTGATTATAGGGTGATCCAAAATGGATCTTGGATAGACTTCGAAGTCTAAAGTGTTCCTCACAGAGGAAATTGAAAGTCCAAGGATTCTCTTGGAAATAGTCCCATTGCATAGATCTTCTCATTCTGAATCTACTGCAACTTTAATGGGCTAAAATGGACTTCGGATGAAGAAGTTATCGCAAAATGAAGTTTGCCTTTGTCCTTTGAAAAATGAGGCATTTCTTCTAAAAATGGCATAAAAGGCTCCTTAAGGAAATCGCATCACAAATGTGCAAAGGGGTGGACATAAGGCAAAGGCGGAAGGACACCCGATCAGCAACCTCTGACTCATTGCATCAGAGGCAAGGATGTATGCGATATTGGGACCCTAGACTTGGTGATTGCAATAATGCGATTATGTGATTGTGATAATTGGCAATCAGAGTGATTGTCCAATCGGTGATCAGAGGAGCAAGAACATAGACCCCCACAAATGCGATACACAAGGTGCGATCTCCGCGATCAATGAATCAGCAGATCAATGGTCAGCATGGTCAAAGAGAAGACCCCCAAGGTCGTTGCACTTGCGATATGTCGATAGCGATACGCCGATATCGACAATCGACGATCGGGTGATTAGTGATCCCCGATACAAAGGACCATTGGGAACGTGACTTGCGATAAGCTGATAAGGGCTGGACCTGATGGGAATTATAAGCCCGATTTCATAATATTTGAAATCTAGAAATTCGGATTTTCAATGTATTTCCCATTTAAATGGGGTTTTGGCCATTTTGCCATGCAACTTACAATTTGTGATAGAAAGCTAGACCCGAAAGGTTTATAGATGTGGTTTTGTGTTATTTGAGTTCTGTGGTAAGTAGGATTTTAGGCGGACCTCAGGTGGTAAGTGATATTGGATGGGCTCCACCCGATCCCATACATTGGCCGACACATGGCATGGCATAGGAGAGAGAAAACTTCCTTTTAAGGTGGGTAATCTCTGTGCACGTAACCAACCCGAAATGGATGTTAGTCATTGGATCGAAGATCACGTATATCAATGGTGGGCTTTCAACAACCGTAAAATGGTGGACCCGATAGGGATATGAGCACGATTTCAAAGAATTTGAAGTCTAGGATTTTGTGCCCGATAGTGTACTTCCAGTAAATCTCTGTGTATTGGAATTGTTCCATTTTCGGGTTTTTCCTGAAGGAAGGCCTCGATTCCTTTGTAACTACCCCTGATCATTGTGTCATGCTACAATCGGGCATTTTATAGACAATGATGTGTTTGTAATGCAGAGAGAGCCACAGAGCCACAGAGCTAGATGGCCAGTCAAAGAGACAAGGAGAAGAAGAAGTCGCAGAGCCACAGAGGAGTGATTTCACGCAGAGAAATGGTTGGGGAAGCTGCAGAGCTGGACGGATGCCTCAAGAAAGCCAGAGAGCTCAATTGATAAGGTAGCGGGAAGCGCAGGCAGCTGAGTGAGTTTTTGGAGTCGCTTGGAGGTCGATCGAAAAAACAGAGAGCTGAAAGCTACTAGAAGGGGTCACTGGAAGGTTGTTGAAGAGTTGCTTGGAGGTCAAGCGAATTACAGAGGCATGAAAAGGTCGAGAGAGAGCTCAGAGAAGCCAGAGCTGAAGAGCTAAGAGCCAGAGCAAGAGCAAGATCCAAAGCCATGAGCCAAAGCCAAGAGCCAGAGCCAAAGCTAGAGCCAGAGCCAGAGTCGAGAGCCAGAGCTAGAGCTAGAGCCAGAAAGCTAGAGAGCTTCAGAGCCAAGGATAAGATGGTGTTCTAAGCCCATTGTGTTCTGTGTAAACTAGTGGAGTTGAGCATGGAGCTTGTGAAAGGACTTATGCCATAATCCCAAAGAGCCTAGTAGAGTTGACTAGAGCTCAAGGAGATGTAGCCCAAGAGTTTTGGGTGAAATCCATATTATATTGTTGTTATGTGTTATTGCTTATTGCTGCATTACATTTGCTGCTTATTTGCTGTTCTATTTACTGTTATATGTATTTTATATCAGCATAAGAAAGTGAAATTAAAACAATTAACAATTAAAAACAAACACAAGCATACACCTATTTCAAGCATTATTAATTCCGCAATTGGTTAATCATAAGGTCTTGGCAATATGTAAGCTTTGGAAGTGGGAGAGGTTCTTGTAAGCTTGACAAGAAGCCTTTAGTGCCCCATTTTCAGATCAGGTGGTATCAGAGCTTTAGATTGATTAACCCCACCTTTAGGAAGGTGATATCAAAGTTGATTATACCAAAGCAAGTGGTATCAAATCATAATGCTTGATTGACATAGCAAAGATTGCTTGTCTGAAAGGTGTTTAAATAGTCAGACTTTGATTGTATGCTTGTTTGACTGACTATGGTTTGAGTTCACAGAGGGAAGGGGAAGCTATTAATAGCTCAGTCTAGGAAGGACAAGAACGAAGAAGGGCTGAAGACATTCTTCTTATCCCAAAGGACCTCAAGGCAATCCTTGAAGCACAAGAGGTTTGTTGCAAAAGGTTGTTGAGTAAGCCCATATTAATCTTGTTTGAAGTTTTTTTGTTCATTGTGATAATGACTACTTCTACAAGTGAGTCCTCAAATTCTTCTTTCTTCACAAGAGCCTTTGATGGAGACAAGAAGCAAGACTTGTTCACCATGTTGGATATGGTGAGAGAAATGTATGAGGATGGAAGGAAGAGCAGCATACTTAGAGAGCAGTTGAATTTCATGGAGGAAGAGAAGCAGTTGCTTTCTGATAAATTGCAGGAAATGGAGAGGCAACTTCATATTGAAAATATGAACCTGGAAAGGATGCATGAGTTGGAGACAAAACTATTTGTTTCCAAAGAAGCCTTGGTCAAGTATCAGCTTGAAGAAGAGGTAAACAATTCATGTTTGTCTTCAAATTATTCTAAGAATTCTTATATTGGTTCTTTTGAAAAACATACCAGAGGCATAGGTTCCAAGCTAACGTCCAAGATGGGCTATGAAGGAAAGGGCTTGGGAAAACATGCATAAGGTGTTGTTGAGCCAATAATAGTTGAGGAAAGGCCTAAGTATTTGGGTCTTGGCTATGAACAGTCTTAGGGAGAAAGTTCCAAAGCTGTCATGAAGGTCATTGAAACAGCTCCAAGAAGGAGTTGCATTGCTGGTCTTCTACCTCAAGAGTGTGAAGATTGTATTCAAGAGGAATGCAATAGCTTGAAACATCATTTGTAGGATGTAGGTGTTTAGAAGCACACACTTGAACTCTAACAGCCTTGAAGAGATTGATGGTGTTCCAAAGGGAGCCACTTCTTCATTTGATTCACCTCCTCATGAAGGCAATAAAGGTGAAAAAGAAAGGTATAAATCTAGTTTTAACCATGTTCCTTTTGATTATGTTCAGCATGATAAATTTCCATATAGGTATGGGAAAATAATTGCATGTTCCTCTTGTGGTTTGGATAACCATAATGTTTCTAGATGTTGGAAGAGAATGGCCACATACAGGAAGCTTTTGAAGGAAAGGAAGCAAGAAGCCAAAGGTCCATTGGACAAGGCAAATCATGTTTTCCAAAGGATGCACATGTGTTGCACCTACTGCCATAAGCAAGGGCATCTTGCTGAAAGGTGTTGGACTCTGAATCCAACAATTCTTCCATAGAAGTTGAAGAAAGTGGAAAGAGAAGATGGCAAAAATGGAAAGGAAGTTTCTATGCTTGATGTGTTTCAGGATGATTCACATGTTGATGCTGATGTGCAGACAAAGGAAATACCTTTGAAATGGATTGGTAAGAAATGGTTATAGTTCTTATCCAATTAATATTTCATATATTTTTGCCTCTATTTGAATTTGTTTGTTAATGGAATGCAAGTTGCAGGTTTTTACCAAGAAGGTGAATGGAAAAGTTGAGTAGGAGACTCACCTTGTTGTTGCAACATCATATGTTCATTTCAGTTTCGAAAGTATAGCGTGCTTAAGCGAAAGTTGAAGGATGAAATGCATGAATAAGCTTGATGTGCATGAACATAGGGATGTTGATGTTTTCCTTGTATTTGAACATGTATGTGTAATTAACTTGAAGAGTTGATTGCTTTGGCATGCATGCAATATTGACTTGAGAGAAGTTAACTTGGTCTCCAAGATGGAGATAATGATGAAGTGTTTCATCTTTTGAAAAAGAGGCCTAATGGTCTTTTTCTACATGCTTGACTTGAAGGGTCATTTGTTTTAAAGGCATATTTTGTGGGCTTGGTATCTAGTCCATCATTT
Source organism: Pinus taeda (assembly GCA_000404065.3). Classification (NCBI taxonomy): domain Eukaryota; kingdom Viridiplantae; phylum Streptophyta; class Pinopsida; order Pinales; family Pinaceae; genus Pinus; species Pinus taeda. Next base: position 69,579 of record APFE031394369.1, read on the forward strand.
GTATGCAGATGTAAGACATGGAGGTGTTCACAAGATGTGAAAATCTATCTATTTTGTTGAAGCAAGAGTTTAGGCCATCCAGTTGTTGTCTGTATTTTTGTTACTGTTAACAGTTGTTGTTGAAAGCTTGTCAAACAAGTACAAATGAATTTTTTTTGAAGAATATGTAACTTCACATTTGTTTGAGCCACCTTGGATCAATGATCAAGGCAGAAAAGTTCAAACTACCTTCTATGACCATTTCAACAGGAATTCTGCATGAAGTCAAGGAGGAAAATAGTTCTTCCCAAGAGGACTAGCACATCCAGGAAGGATAGTGGTCAAAGACTTTCGTTCAGAGGTACTATGTAGAGGAATTTGTATGGAGGCTGAAAGAAGAGGGTGTTGTTACTCTCGTTTACTGTTTAGATCAGTATGTCAGTCTTTTGGAGACCAAAAGTTATTTTAGTGGGAAGGCGTGATACAAAATGGATCTTGGATAGACTTCTAAGTCTAAAGTGTTCCTCACAGAGGAAAGAAAGTCCAAGGATTCTCTTGGAAATAGTCTCATTACATAGATATTCTCATTCTGAATCTACTACAACTTGAATGGGCTAAAACGGACTTCGGATGAAGAAGTTATCACAGAAAGAAGGTTGCCTTTGTCCTTTGAAAAAGGAGGCATTTCTTCTAAAAATGGCATAAAAGGATCCTTAAGGAAATTGCATCACAAATGTGCAAAGGGGTGGACTTAAGGTAAAGGCAGAAGGACCCCCGATCAGTGATCTCCAACTCATCGCATTGGAGGCAGACATGTATGCAATATTGGGACCCCAAACTTGGCGATTGTGATAATGCGATTGCGATAATCGGTGATCAGAGGAGCAAGGACATAGACCCCTACCGATGCGATACACAAGGTGCAATATCGGCGATCGGAGGATCGGTGGATGGGTGGTCAGCATGGTCAAAGGGAAGACACCTGGGGCCGTTGCACTTGCAATATGCCGATAGTGATATGCTGATATCGGTGATCGGGTGATCGGGGATCCCCGATGCAAAGGACCGTTGGGCACACAACTTGTGATAAGCCAATAAGGGCTAGACCCGATGGGAATTATAATCCCAATTTCATAATATTGAAAATCTGAAAATTTTGATTTTCAATGTATTTCCTGTGTAAATGGGGTTTTGGCCATTTTGGCATGCGACTTGTGATTTGCAATAGAAAGCTCGACCCGAAAGGTTTATATATGCAGCGTTGTGTTATTTGAGTCCTGTGGTAAGTGGGATTTTGGGTGGGCCTCATGCGGTAAGTGGTATTGGATGAGCTCCGCCCAATCCCATACAGTGGCCAACACGTGGCATGGTGCAGGAGAGAGAAAACCGCCTTTTCAGGTGGGTAATCTCCATGCAGATAAGCCACCTAAAATGGATGTCAGTTGTTGGATCGGAGATCACGCAAATCAATGGTGGGCTTGAGATAGCCATAAAAGGGTGGACCTGATAGGGATATGAGCTCGATTTCATAGAATTTGAAGTCCGGGGTTTTGCACCCTGTTAGGTTCCTATACTAATAGGTGTCATATATCATGATTGACTTGGTTTAGCTCTGAAATATGTACATACCTTTACTTCTACAAATGTTTTCCATATTTGTAAAAGATGAAAAAATAAAAAAATGTAAAGATGGTATGGCCTAGAAAAAGAATAAAAGGGTAAAAAGAATAAAATAGGTCAAAAAGGAAAGAAATGAACCCCAACAAAAAGAAACACTAGGAAAGTGTGCAAGTCTAAATGCCACTACTTTTTATTGTTGTAAAATAAACAATTGTGTGCAGTTTGTCACTTATGCCACAATTCATGAATAGTCAAACAGTTTAAACTTGGCTATTTCATTTTTCAATTGCATGTTGTAGAAATAGAGAATAAAGATCTGACCAAACAGTTTAATCTTGGCAGATAAGTAGATAGGTAGAGTGAAAAAAGGAGCTCAACAGTTTAATCTGAGCCCTTGGATGTGTTAAGTGTAGACTTAGATAAGCATTGTGATGTAAAAGAAAAGAAAATTTTGATAAGGGTTTGCCAGTCTACGTGCACCCAAATAAAGAAGTAAAAATGCTAGGTTAAAGTAGGTAGGGTAGGTAGATGATGGTTGCAGAGTTATATGTGATGAATGATGACTCTAAACGTGTGTTAATATTTTACTTTCATCACAAGGCCAAGGCATGTATTATATTGAAAACATCTCAAGTAAAGCAAAGTCAGAATAATTAACTCCCCTTCTCATTTTCCCAAAATTTTCACTAATTTCCCCTAAGTACTAAGGTATTTGCTAAATTAGAGGGGCTCAGAGCATTTCTCTGACTTCTAGAGGGACCAGACCCTCGGCCCAATAATTTATAAAGCCTAAGTACTTAAAACCATTCATAAATCATTCATTCCCCTTCATAATTTTTTTCCTAAGTAAAATTCTATTTTACTTAAGAAAATTACAATATTTCTCATAAAAACCCTTTTTCACTTTAAGCCTAAGGTTAAATACACACATCAAATGTTTTTATACTTAGGGCTTTTTCGTTCATTATGACATATTAACTATTAACTTGTATTAATTTATAAATCCCTTATAAAGTTTACCTTATCTCGTATTATTGTAACTATATAAAACCCTGAAATTTCTATATATCCCACCCCTTGGTTAGTTATAACCATAATACATCCTTAATTGGGATTAATTAGTTAATCTGTAACTAATTAACAGCCCTTAATCCCCCATCACATTAATAAAGGATTAATTAACCCTCACGGTTAATTAACAGCCTCCCCGTCCAATCCCGTCAACCCTGATATAATTAATTAATCCTTAAATGTATCGGGCCCACCTCCACTATATCCCCATCACTTCAAAGCCCCGATAGTGGTTTGATCAGGTCCCTGAGATCTAACAGCTATTATGTATATCACGCGACCCTTTCTGACCGCGCATTAGCGTGTGATCACAAAGCGGTTTTTGCACAGTGCCTCCGCCACGCATCGAACGCTCTATGGAATCGCTAGCCCAACGCTAAATACTACCTTTCCCCATAAGCGATGCGATAGAAACCACTTACCGCCTCCACTAAATGACAAAACGTCTCATCATTCAGTTGCCGCCAATTGTCATTCACCCGCCAATATCAACCATTTTACCCGTTTAAACACAAAAACCCCAGTTTTGCTCATTTTCACCTGATTGTGCAGTAAAACCCTATGTAACCCATCTGTGCCACTTGAAGCCTCTATTAACTAATGCAAGCATGGTTTACCTCCCAAAAATCATTCTGTACTCACTCCACAGACCTCTCAAGCTCAAATGAAACCTTTTCGACCTCCCCTGCAAACCAATGCTTTCTTAACAATTTGTTTTGTTTTACAGGTGATCAAAAGACCACATCCTTGGATAAACAGTCTTAATACTAGTCATAATACCTTTTTACTCCAAGCTTGTTATCAAATCTAATAAAACAAAGATGGAAAATAAAACATACAGTTGAAAGACAAGCAGAGGAAACATGGAATTAAAAGGATTTACTGTTGAAAAAGACAGTAAAAACCTAAACTACACATTGAAGGTACAGTAAAGAACAGTCAAAGTGTATAAGGATTAAAAAGTATCATAATGAAGACCAAATCAATTAAATCAGCTATCACGAAGATAAACAACAAAGAAGACAATTACCAAGCAAAGCATACAAATTCATGTCAAAGTGAAGACAGATGAAAAAACAAAGAGGTAAAAGTAAAAAGTAAACAGTAAATAGTAAAAGTAAACATGAAGACATTAAAAGTTAAACAAAGATGAAAACACTTTTACCAGCTACAATTAAGTTTATCCAAAGTAAAATTGAAAAACAGTCAAAAGAAGTTTAAGGTTAAAAGATGAAATTAGAGCAAAAATGGTACATTCTTCAGAAATTTCCTGTTTAGGTCATAGTTTTGCAAAAACTATTGTGGCCAATCCAAGAATTATTTCGAGAAAATGGAGGAGGTATTTTTTCCTAGTAGGTCAATCTACAAAAACCTCTCTCACTTGTTAGACAGGTATTACCAAGAGGGAGATAAGTGCATGTCATCATGGCCTATTTTTCAGTTTATGCAAAGTCATGTTTTTGACATCTATTTACAGATAACATTGTGAACATATGGAGATGAATTTTTGAAAACTTAGAGAGGTTTATCTAAAACATATTCCTATCTACAAAAACCTCTTTCACTTTTTACATAGCTATCACGGATTGAAATATAAAATCATATCATTGGACCCTAAGTTTGCAGAATTTATGGGGCAGAATGCCCAAAGGAAGGATGCAGTTAGTGACTAGGATGGCTCATCATCACCTAAGAGTTGCTATCAAATTCGAATTTCTCTTCTTTCTCACCATTACTCCATAGAAATAGTTTCAAATAGATTCATTAGTTTTGAATGTCCTTTATTTAAGTTCTATTATTGTAAAACATTTTGAGATATTTGTAAACCAATCTTGATATTTTTTCAAGATATTTCAGTTTAGAATTAGTATAAATACTTCTTCATTTGAAGTATTTTGGGTGGATTCTTTGACATTGCTGTAAAACTGATATTTTGGAAAAAAAAAGTGTTGGAAAAATTTTTCATGGCTGGCTGGATGAAGGATTGATGTAAAGGACTTTTCTCAGGATTCATGTGTTGGACATCAAGAAAATAAGTATCTTATATCTCATGTGTTAATGTTTTCTGGTTTATTATATTCATTATGTTCTATATCTTAACATTAAACGAAAAAGAATAATTTTAGAAAGTGCTTAAGTGCAATCTGTCTTCAATTGTTTTTGTTCTCAATGTTTTCTTCTAGACTAGTATAAACAGTGAATTCTTAATTGCTCATGTTTTCTAGTTTATTCATCTTAATCATTTGGTAAAGAATTCTTAGTTGCTCTTTATTGATAGTTAGTCATGTTTTTCTCTCTTAAGGTATGCTGAAGGATTCTTAGTTGCCCTTTAACCTTTTAAACCCATCCCATCTTTTTAAGTTTCTATTTTCTCCCTGTTCAGCTATCTTGCCTTGTGAAACCATCCTTTATTGAGAAACCAAATCCAGTTGAGCCATTTTCCCTGACTCCATTAGCGCAATGGATTAAACTATTCAGTTCTAGCCCTTTGCTATTGAACTTCACCAATAAATTCAAAAAAAAACCCCAAGCTCTAATAACTAGCCAAAAACCTTATAAAACAAAGCTAAAACTTAAAGAGAGAGCCATTTCTAGATATAGATTCGCTAGATTCTGTATCTAAAAGATTGGTTTGTGGTTACCTCAGACCCCTTTCCCTTTCTTACAACTTCTCGGAAAATCTGAGTGATAACATAGTGGTGACCATACTGGGGACGAAAAGTTTGTTTGTTTGTTATTGTTGTTTGCTTTATAAGCTACAAATCAACCTTGAAGTTAGCCAGCTAGCCTTCGAACTGCTCTTTCTCTGCAAGTGCATAGTAAATGAATGTTACTTCAGTCAATCTTCAATTTAGTTTATGACCTGAACATCTGATCCAAACGTTCAAACCAGTCCCTCATGTCAAATAAATATTTAAGAAATTTTAAATTTCATATCTAAAGCCTCTTAAAGAAATCATAGAAGTTGTTTTGAAAATTCATAAAAAAAAAACAAGAAAAATAATCATAAAATACTCAAAATTTGGCTTCCTGGAGAACTAACTTTTTCTTCATAATTGTTTTACAGGTTTAGATCTGATATATGATGGTGGATAGGAATTAGACACACAAAGGTTAAAATCATCCACCCGGCGACTCCAAAATCAATTCTATAATAAAGACTCCACTGGAGAAATGGACCTCAAAGAACTGTGTGAAAAGATCAGGCTTTTAACTTGGATTGTTATCCAAGACATTATGTTCTTTCTCATTGATAAAGTTTTTCAATGTATATTGTATTTTAGAGAAGATTTTAGATTAAATTTTTATTATTTCCCTTTGAAAAATGTAGATATAAAATCTCCTTACACATTTGAGCATCATTCTTCTAATTCTTATGAATATCATTTTCCAATTAAGGAGAATAAAAAAACTAAGATTAATCATACAATCCATATACATATTCCAGTACCTCATAAAGTTCCTGATAGATATAAACCACTCATTTTGCCTCCTACACTCCATGCTTTCCCTAACGATTATCCCAAGTATCTCCCTAGGTTTTATGGAGAGAATGGTATTATTGCCCAAAAACATATTCAAACTTTTGAGGATTATCTTAACTTATATGAAGTAGATGAAGAGGATGTCAGTATTAGGCTTTTTTCTCTTTCTTTGCAAGACAAAGTCAAGAGTTGGTTCAAAACCCTGCTTGAGGCAAGAATCTCAAATCTCGAGCAGTTTCTCAAACTCTTCCTTGATAGATGGATAATCAAAGTCAATTTTCTCATAATCATAGAAGAATATAATCACTTAAAAAGACATCCAGATGAAACAATACAACAATTTTCAAACAAATTTAATCAAGCCTATTATTCAATACCATTAAATATAACACCTCCCCCTGATTCAGCTCTTTTGCATTACCCAAGAGCATTTGATTCAGAGATAGAATTTCATCTAAGAGAAAGAAACCCCTCAACAATCGAACAGATGCAAAACATGGCAATAGATGTAGAAGTTAATTTGCAAATTAGAAGAGAAAAGTTGAAAGTAGAAAAAGTGGAAAAACTCGACATTTTGATAAAGAAAACAGAGGAAATGATTCATAAGATCACAATGAAAGTTGAATGTTTTGTTCAAAATAACCATGACACATTTATTTTACACAAGGAAAAGGTTGATATTCATGAACAAATTCCTACAAACTCAATCTACCATAGACCAGAAGATAGATTCATAGAGCAATATGTGGAGGAGCAATCTGCTAATCTAATGTGTATGTTTGATGACATTACTTCTTTTGATGATTTTCCCAAATATGATCAGTATGATGATAATTATGTTCTTCAAATCCAAACTAACTTTACAGAGCAATCAGAAGCTAATTTTAGGAATAAGGAAGTTGAGGTTCAACAACTTGAAGGAACTTTACCATTTTGTTTTGCTTTGTTTCATTTTATGAGAGATAACTATCATGCAATTAGAAATCAAATGTCAACAAGTCTTGATATTAACTATCTAAAGGGCAATAAAATCTTTGTTCAAGACTTCTCATATCTAGATTTGCAGCCCCAAAATGCCATTGAAGGTTAGGTTGCAGAAGAAGACTTGGAAGCTGGAACATATGATCAAATGATCCAAGATGATTCCCTACCACTTTGTTTTGAATTATTTCAATTTTTAAAGGAATGTGGTATAAAAATTTTAAAGAAAAGGAGGAGCAGCTTGTAGAAATCTATGAAGTTCCATTTGAACCTATATGTAATAAGTTGCAACAATCCTTCCAAGTTCTTTATGATCCAATAGCTGATCTCTTGAATGATGAATGCAATCAGGATTTTTCTCCATTAACAAACTATGAGAGTCAAAATCAAAATGATAATGATTTCACCAGACAGACATTACAATCAGTAGAAATATCATAACAAAGATCAGTTGAAAACATGCAGGGTGATAAAGATAAAAGTGACATTTCAGTTTCATGGCATGGACGCCATCCACAATAGATGTACAGTTGTTTGAATCAGTTCAAGAATAGTGTATATATTTTAGAAGATCCTTTTGTACAATTTCTAGATTCAACAAAGGAGATTGGGAATTTCCTAATCTTATCAAAGGTTAACAAAGCTATATTTGATTGCAAGATCTCAATTTTAAACACCAACAATCACAAGCAATAAAGGTCACCAATATATATAATGCTTGGATGGTTGAATTGGTTGTTTCATTTTACCTAACCAGCAGTCAAAAATCTAATTAGAGTAAGTAGGTAGGATTTCAGTTTGAATAAATTCAATTTTCAGCAGCAAGGTTATGTTAGATCAGATTTCAGTTTGTAGAAAAGGCTACAATTTCAGTTCAAGATTTTCAGTCAAAAGATTATACAACAGAGCATACACATGTGTGGGAATGGCCCAATGGATTAGGCTACTAATCGACGGTGTTCTTGACATTTCACAAGGAAATGCCATCCCCAAGTGAAGCCACTCTTAGGTTCCTATTCTAATAGGTGTCATATATCATGATTGACTTGGTTTAGCTCTAAAATATGTACATATCTTTGCTTCTACAAATGTTTTCCATATTTGTAAAAGATCAAAAATTAAAAAATGTAAAGAGGCTATGCCCTAGAGAAAGAATAAAAGAGTAAAAAGAATAAAAGAGGTCAAAAAATGAAAGAAATGAACCCCAACAAAAAGAAAGATCAGGAAAGTGTGCAAGTCTAAATGCCACTACTTTTTATTGTTGTAAAATAAACAATTGCGTGTAGTTTTTCACTTATGCCACAATTCATGAATAGTCAAATAGTTTAAACTTGGCTACTTCATTTTTCAATTGCATGTTATAGAAATAGAGAATAAATATTTGACCAAACAGTTTAATTTTGGTAGATAAGTATATAGGTAGAGTGAAAAAAGCAGCTCAACAGTTTAATATAAGCCCTTGGATGTATTAAGTGTAGACTTAGATAGGCATCTCCATGTAAAAGAAAAGAAAATTTTGATAAGGGTTTGCCAATCCAAGTGCACCCAAATAAAGAAGTAAAAATGTTAGGTTAAAGTAGGTAGGGTAGGTAGATGATGGTTGCAAAGTTATATGTGATGAATGATGACTCTAAATGTGTATTAATCTTTTACTTTCATCACAAGGCCAAGGCATGTATTATATTGAAAACATATCAAGCAAAGCAAAGTCAGAATAATTAACTCCCATTCTCATTTTCCCTAAATTTTCACTAATTTCCCCTAAGTACTAAGGTATTTGCTAAATTAGAGGGGCTCAGAGCATTTCTCTGACTTCTGGAGGGACCGGACCATCATCCCAATAATTTATAAAGCCTAGATACTTAAAACCATTCATAAATCATTCATTCCCCTTCATAAGTTTTTTCCTAAGTAAAATTCTATTTTACTTAAGAAAATTACAATATTTCCCATAAAAACCCTTTTTCACTTTAGGCCTAAGTTTAAATACACACATCAAATGTTTTTATACTTAGTGTTTTTTCATTCATTATGACATATTAACTATTAACTTGTATTAATTTATAAATCCCTTATAAAGTTTACCTTGTCCCGTATTATTGTAACTATATAAAACCCCAAAAGTTCTATATATCCCGCCCCTTGGTTAGTTATAACCATAATACATCCTTAAATGGGATTAATTAGTTAATCAGTAACTAAGTAATAGCCCTTAATCCCTTGCCGCATTAATAAAGGATTAATTAACCCTCACGGTTAATTAACAGCCTCCCCATCCAATCCTGTCAACCCCGATATAATTAATTAATCCTTAAATGTATCGGGCCCGCCTCCATTATATCCCCATCACTTCAGAGCCCTGACAATCGCCCAATCAAGTCCCCGAGATCTAACGGCTATTTATGCATATCGCACAACCCTTTGTGACCACGCGTTAGCACGCGATCACAAAGTGGTTTTTGCACAGTGCCTCTGCCATGCGTCGAACGCTCTATGGAATCGCTAGCCCAACGCTAAATACCGCCTTTCCCCATAAGAAATTCGATAGAAACTGCTTACCGCCTCCACTAAACGACAAAATGTCTCATCATTCAGTGTCTGCCAGTTGTCATTCACTCACCAATATCAACCATTTACCCGTTTAAACACAAAAACCCCAGTTTTGCTCGTTTTCACCTGATTGTGCAGTAAAACCCTATGTAACCCATTTGTGCCACCTGAAGCCTCTCTTAACCGATTCAAGCATGTTTTACCTCCCAAAAAGCATTCTCGACTCATTCCATAGACTTCTTAAGCTCAAATGAAACATTTTCGACCTTCCCTGCAAACCAATGCTTTCTTAACAATTTGTTTTGTTTTACAGGTGATCAGAAGACCACATCCTTGGATAAACAGTCTTAATACTAGTCATAAGACCTATTTACTCGAAGCTTTTTATCAAATCTAATCAGACAGAGATGGAAAATAAAACATACAGTTGAAAGACAAGCAGAGGAAACATGGAATTAAAAGGATTTACTGTTGAAACAAACAGTAAAAACCTAAACTACACATAGAAGGTACAGTAAGGAATAGTCAAAGTGTATTAGGATTAAAGAGTATCAATTTGAAGACTAAATCAAGTAAATCAGCTATCATGAATATAAACAACAAAGAAGACAGTTACAAACCATAGCATACAAATTCATGTCAAAGTGAAGACAGATGAAAAAACAAAGCGGTAAAAGTAAAAAGTAAACAATAAACAGTAAAAGTAAACATGAAGATATTAAGGGTTAAATAAAGATGAAAACACTTTCACCAGCTACAATTAATTTTATTCAAAGTAAAAGTGAAAAATAGTCAAAAGAAGTTTAAGGTTAAAAGATGAAATTAGAGCAAAAATGGTACATTCTTTAGAAATTTCTTGTTTAGGTCATAGTTTTGTAGAAAGTATTGTGGCCAATCCAAGAAGTATTTCGAGAAACTGGAGGATTTTTTTGTTCCTAATAGACCAATATACAAAAACCTCTCTCACTTTTTACACAAGTATTACCAAGAGGGAGATAAGTGCATGTCTTCACAGCCTATTTTTCAGTTTATGCAAAGTCCTGTTTTTGACATCTATTTGTAGAGAATATTGTGAACATCTGGAGATGAATTTTGGGAAACTAAGAGAGGTTTATCTCAAAAACATTCATATGTACAAACACCTCTTTCACTTTTTACATAAATATCACAGATTTAGATATACAAGCGTATCATTGGACCCTAAGTTTGCAGAATTTCTGGGGCAGAATGCACAAAGGAAGGATGCAGTTAGTGACTAGGATGGCTCATCATCACCTAAGAGTTGTTATCAAAATAAACTTTTTCTTCTTTGTCACCATTAATCCATAGAAATAGTGTCAAATAGATTCATTAGTTTTGAATGTCCTTTATTTAAGTTCTATTATTGTAAATAGTTTGAGATATTTGTAAACCAATCTTGATATTTTTTCAAGATATTTCAGTTTAGAATTAGTATAAATACTTCTTCATTTGAAGTATTTTGGGTGGATTCTTTGACATTGCTATAAAATTGATATTTTGGAATAAAAAGAGTTGTTGGACAAATTTTTCATGACTGGCTGGATGAAGGATTGATGTAAAGGACTTTTCTCAGGATTCATGTGTTGGACATCAAGCAAATAAGTATCTTATATCTCATGTGTTAATCTTTTCTGTTTTATTATATTCATTATGTTCCATATCTTAACACTAAATAAAAAAGAATAATTCAAAAAGTGCTTAAGTGCAATCTGTCTTCAATTTTTTTTGTTCTCAATGTTTTCTTCTAGACTAGTATAAACATTGAATTCTTAATTGCTCTTGTTTTCTAGTTTATTCATCTTAATCATTTGGTCAAGAATTCTTAGTTTCTCTTTATTGATGGTTAGTCATGTTCTTCTCTCTTAAGGTATGCTGAAGGATTCTTAGTTGCCCTTTAACCTTTTAAGCCCATCCCATCTTTTTAAGTTTCTATTTGCTCCCTGTTCAACTATCTTGCCCTGTGAAAACATCCTTTATTGGGAAACCAAATCCAGTTGAGCCATTTTCCCTGACTCCATTAGCCCAATGGACTAAACTTTTCAGTTCTACCCCTTTGCTATTGAACTTCACCAATAAATTCAAACAAAACCCCAAGCTCTAATAACTAGCCTAAAACCTTATAAAACGAAGCTAAAACTTAAAGAGAGAGCCCTCTATGGATACAGATTGGCTAGATTCTATATCTAAAAGATTGGTTTGTGGTTACGTCGGACCCCTTCCCCTTCTTACAACTTCTAGGAAAATCTGAGTGATAACACGCCATATAGTGTATTTCCGTTAAATCTCTATGTATTGGAATTTTGTTCCATTTCCGGGTTTTTCCTGAAGGAAGGTCCCGATTCCTTTGTAACTACCCTTGATCATTATGTCACACTGCAAGCAGGCGTTTCATAGACAATGATGCATTTGTAATGCAGAGAGAGCCACAGATCCACAAAGCCAGATGGCCAGTTAAAGAAACAAGGAGTAGAAGAAGTCGTAGAGCCGTAGAGGAATGATTTCATGCAGAGAAATGACTGGGGAAGTTGTAGAGCTAGAAGGATGCCTCAAGAAAGCCAAAGAGCTCAATTGACGAGGTAGCGGGTAGCGTAGGCAGCTGAGGGAGTTTTTGGAGTTGCTTGGAGGTCCAGCGAAAAACCAAAAAGCTGAAAGCTGCTAAAAAGGGTCGTTGGAAGGTTGCTAAAGAGTCACTTGAACAAAGCCACAAAGAAGGATCAGTTTCTCCCTACCCTTCATTGACCAAGTGCTATATGACCTGGCATGGAAGAAGTTCTTTTCTTTCCTATATGGATTTAGTGGGTACAGCCAAATCCAAATCCACCCAGAAGACCAGGATAAGACCACATTCACCCATCCATGGGGTACTTTTGCCTATAGGGTCCTTCCTTTTGGCCGATACAATGCTCATGCCACTTTCCAGAGATCAGTCATGAGTATTTTTATTGAATTAGTACACAATGCTATGGAAATATATATGGATGACTTTACACCTTATGGCTGTGATTTTCAAGAAGCCATTAATAACCTAGGCAAAGTATTGCACAAATGCATTGACATGAACCTGTCTCTCAGTCCAGAAAAATGTGAGTTCTTAATGACTGAAGGGACCGTGCCAAGTCAATCAATATCTCAGCAAGGACTGCAGGTGGACCCAAACAAAATAGAAATCATCCAAAGGGTCCCACCTCCACAAAAGCAGAGAGATGTCAGGAGCTTCTTAGGATTAGCTAGATAATACCGAAGGTTCATAAAGGACTACAACAAGTTGGCCTCTCCCTTGTTTGGGTTGTTGGCCAAAGATTCTAAGTTTATATGGTCAAAGAGTTGTCAAGAGGCCTTAGACATTCTAAAGGGTAAGTTAACCACTGCACCAATACTTAGAGGCCCAAACTGGGCCCTCCCTTTTAATATTCATGTTGTTGCCTCACACAAAACCATAGGAGCAGCCTTAGGTCAAGAAGAAGAGAAATTGTCCTATGGCATCTATTTTATCAGTAAGAACCTGTCAAAGGCTAAGCTAAATTATACTGTGACCGAAAAGGAACTCCTGGATGTTGTGCATGCATTAAACAAATTTAGGCATTACATTACAAGTTATCAAGCATTTGTGCATACTGATCATGCTGCAATTAAATATTTAATGAAAAAACTAGATGTAAATGCTAGAATTATAAGATGGTTGCTTTTATTACAACAGTTTGATCAATATATTGATGATAATCCTGGTAAGGAAAATGTTGTTGTTGAATTTCTATCTAGTATTAATCTGCCTACAGGTGAAGAAGGAATGGTGGATGACTAGTTACAATATGAGTATTTGTTTGCTATTTGAGTTCTCTCCCCATGGTTTTCTGATATAGCAAACTATTTGGTATTAGCACTGTTATCACTCCAGGAAGCTCTCCTAGGTTGTAGCTCAGAGATGCCTGGTAACATATAAATCTTCAATATTGTTCTCGGAACTATTGGAATGGATGATAGTTTGGATCAAGTCAGATGATTGTTTCAACTCTGTTTTCACTCAAGAAATGCATGAACACCCTCAGCTTTACGAGGCTTTAGACCACTAATTCTCAATAGTTTATAGATTCAATGGATAGATGGAGAATACTGACTGTACCAACAGATGCATACATAAACACATATGAATCGCTAGCTATAGGAAGTAAATGAAGCTTGCTAATCTAATTTATCAACACAAAGATAAGATGACAGTTATCTCGCATTAGACACAGAAGAAAACATGAATAACCTATTCAAGTGCAAGCTTAGAACACAAGAGAAAATGGGAATTGAACATGTAATAGCAAAAGAAGCTTATATTGCTGGAATGAAGATGAAAAGCTTCGAGGAGCAGAGTCTCCACAGTCTCCAAAAGTTGAACCCTTGTTACTCTGAACTTTCAAATATTTATAGGCCTTTTACAATGCTCTCGAGCCTTCTAAGGCTCGAGAGGTCTTAATCTATCCCCTTTGTCTTTTTAACTGTTTGATGCCATGACTAGACACGCATGAGCTCAGAGGTTTCTTTTTATAACAACATAGTAACAAAATTCTGGTAAATGTGTTGCGCTATCAGGTGGCTAACTCATGCCAACGATGCTCCATGATCATTTGTTGTTTTGGTTGTGTTACGTTGTTGCCTTTCCCCTTCCAGCCTTCTGTCTCCTACTCTCTATCCTGTGATTGAATGGGTCTTCGAGCCTTTGAAATCCTTTCAAATACTAACAATGAAGGTTTTCTGTTTTACATAGAAAAACGCTGCAACATTGTGAAATCCCGCCAAGCTCTGTTTATTTCAGACTTCAAAAGTCCTTAAACACTATCTATTCCTCTATCGGATCCATCCTTATCGCTATCGCAAGTCACAAATGGCTTGTTCCTAGTATTCTCTTTGTATTTTGAAATACGTTAAAAACACTGGAAATATATTAAAAATGGCTCATGACGGACTTCAAATTTCATATATTTCCCTTCACAAACCCTTTATGGTCTGGGTCTTATCGCATATCGCAAGTCTCTTTGTATTTCATTAAATAATGAAAATATGCAAAATACATAGGAAAATGCCTTTAAGTGGATCTCAGTTATTATATAATAGCTTTAAGGAACCCTTTCGGGTCCAGTTTATCGCATCATACATACCTATAGGTATAAACCCCACTCCTTTGTGAAGCTTTGATGCGATATCGTGATGTGATTGATAACAATTGCATATCGCTATAACCTCGAGTTGTTTGGTGAGCGCTCTGTTGTGTTGGCTAATTGTGATTCTGCGATGCAACATGGGTCGTCGATCTGTGCACTTGATCGATGTTCCACGTTGACTCCGTCGATCGCCATCGCAAGTTCCACACAGTCTGCACCGATATCCGTCGGTTGCCACCACCGATTGCGATCCGCCGACTGGATATGGACTGTTGATCGGCCAGATCTGATGGCTACTGTGCATTTCACTATTTATGCCTCTGATACTCTGTTTTTTACTGCTTTCTTGGGTTTTTGCCTCTCGATAGTATTTTTCCGCCTGTCTGAAGGTTTTTCTTTTGCGATTATTTTGATCTTTGGCTTGATTTTACTATCTTTTGAAGACTTAGAGAGCATATTTGGATCCATTTTGGGCCACGTGCCAACAAGGCTAACACTGGCTCCTTCTGGGGATGAAATCCCCCCTGTGAGGTTTCAAGAATCACAGACTGATGCCTTTCCTATAAAACCAAAATCAAATCTATCTCCTAGTGTTCCATTGGGCATGGAGTTTATTTTGCATAGAAAATAAAAACTGAAAAACATATCTACAATGTCAAGGCTTTAAAGCCTTAAATGAAATAAAGTTTCAAGAACCACCCATTAACTGGGCCACCAAAAACATCTTCTCCTACCAAACTGTGCAGAATAAAAGTATTGTTTTGCTGAATTCGAGTGATGACAAACGGACCTGTCCATAAGGAGTCAAACTTACCATGATTACCTTTATTTTCCTTCAATGCATCCCATTTGAGAACCCAGTCACCAACTTGGAAATTCCCCACTTTTTCCTTCCTATCAAAGGTTTCTTTGATTTTCTTCTGATGAACTTTTGATATCTCAACCAGCTGCTCTCTAATCTATTGTAATTCAACCAGGTTATTCATTCTCCTTACCATGTCGTTCGTTTCATCCTGTTCTTCTTGAAAGAATTTGGCCACAAGGAGAATCCGCTGGATAGGAAAGACAGCATCAGCGCCATGAACCAGCTTAAATGGAGAATTTCCTATGGACTTCTTGTTGGTAACTCTGTCAGCCCACAGTGCAAACTTCAACTTGGAATCCTAGCTCTTTTTGTTGTCCTCCAACAGTTTTTTGATTATCCTTACAAGACTCTTGTTAGATGATTTTTCCAGGCCATTGCCTTGAGGATAATATGAGGTAGAATGCATCAATTGAATGCCCATGGATTCACACATATCCACCAATTCTTTTGCCTTGAAATTTGCTACATTATCAGTGACTAGTTTGGTTGGGCAACCAAATCTAGTGAAAATATTCTCATTCAAGAAATTTATGACAACTTGATGATTAGGATTCTTAGTGGGTATAGCCTCAATCCACTTAGTGAAATAATTAGTGGCTACCAAGATCCATTTGTGCTAGCCACTGGAATGTGGGTTGATCTCACCTATGAAGTCTAAGCCCCACTACTGGACGAGACCATTGACATGTACTGGCTTCAAGGGCAAATATTTTAGTTGTTGTCTTCCTGCAAACCTCTGACATTTGTCACAAGATTTCACAAAAGAAAACACATTAGAGAACAGAGTAGGCCAATAATACCTAGCTCTCAGGATCTTGTGGGTTGTGGTTTTCCAATAATTATGCCCTCCATAGATGTTATAATGGAACTGGTGCATGACTTCCATAGATTTTCCTTTATCTAGACATCTCAAGAGGATTCCTGATGGGTCTTTCCAATAGAGACGGTTTTCATTAATGCAGAATTTGGCTGATCTAAGCTTAATGGCTCGGGCTTGACTCGAGCTAAGCCCTGGAGGGACTTCTAGCTTCTACAAAAAATGAACAATGTTGGAATACCATTCACAGGTGGCTAGATTTTCAGCCAAAGACTGATTTTGCTCTTGTTCTTCTGCTGCTTCCTCTATCTTCTCATCACCTTAACTTGAACCCATGCAAATGATGTCAAACAAATTACAATTTTCCTCAGCCATAAGTTTAGCCAAACCCTGGCCTTTGACAAGCTTAGTGGGCTTCACCTCTATGTTAAACTATATGAATTTTGCAATCCATTTAGGTCTCTTTCCATCAATATCTGGCTGGGTTAAGACATATTTTACTAAGGCTGAAGGTACATATGCAATCACTTTGGAATGCAGAATATAAATTTTGAATGCCTTTAAAGATTTTATGAGAGCATAAAATTGTTTTTCAATAACATCATAACTTAGTTCAGCATCCCTCGGAGTTTTTCTGAAGAAGGCCATGAGGTGCTTTATGCCTTCATCATTTTTCTGCAATAGAACTGCTGCAAGTGTATCATAAGAGGCAAAAGAGAAGATATAAAACACCTTGGTGTAATCTGGGTTGATTAGAGTGGGAGCTTCCATGATAGCTTGTTTTATGGCTTCAAAATAGCTTCTTGCAGCATCTGTCCATTTTATTTTTTATCCTTTCTTCAGCATGGAAGTGATGTGCTTCACTAGTTCTACAAAGTTTGGAATAAACCTCCTGACAAATTTGATCTTACCCAAGAAGGATTGAATGTCCATTTTTGACCTTGGGATGGACAATGTCTGAATTGCTTGAACTCTTGCTCGATCAATCTTCACATCTTCAGCAGAAACAATATGTCCCAGAAGTTTGCCTTCTTCTAGAGAAAACTGTGAATTCTTTGGGTTCACAGAAATTCCGAACTATCTGCACTTTAGAAACACCTTCTTCAAATGCTACAAATGATCCTTGTGAGTGTTGGAAAATACTGTTATGTCATCAAGGTAAATAAGGACAAACTTGTCCTTCTCTCCCACAAAGGCTATGTCCATGGCCCTCTGAAAAGTAGCCCCAACATTCATTAGTCCAAAAGGCATCTTGGAGTACATGAAAGTACCCCAAGGAGTAGTGAAGGCGGTCTTTTCCTGATCTTCTGGATGTACAACAATATGATTGTAACATGAAAATCCATCTAAGAAAGACATGACTTTAGCCCCTAAAACTTTTTTCAGTCAGTGCTCCATCTTAGGCAGGGGGCAGTTGTCTTTTTTAGAGCATTTGTTCAGATTCCTAAAGTTAACACAAAGCCTAATTTCTCCATTCTTCTTTCTTACTACCACAAGGTTAGCTATCCACTTTGAATATCTTAGGGGAACTATGATCTTGGCATCCAACAACTTCTTGATTTCTTTCTCAATCAAAGGCAATAAGAGAGAGTTGATAGGTCTTAATTTCTGCTTAAAATGGATGGTGTTCTTTTCCAGTGGAATCTTATGTTGAATGATGTTTATGTCATAAGTTTTAAGATCACTATATTCCCAAGCAAAAATATCAGTAAATTGCTTCATCAGGGTGTAATACTTGGAACTCTGGGCAGAAGACAAGTGAGTGGACAGATTTATATGCTTTGGATGAGCTGGACTCCCCACATTATGTCTATGAACAGTAGACTCATTTTCTTTTTTCGTAGGCTTATAAGGTACATCATTATGATCAAACAACTTCTCTAGGGGCACAAATCCTTTGGGTATATGGTTACTAGGCAGCTGAATAATGTTGTCCTAGCCAATCTCGCCATTTAGCTTGGACTGGTTGCATTCTTGAATGGTTTCTTTTTCTTGGTTAATGTGCATTTTAGAAAATTCACTAGCAACTTGTAAAAACCTGTTAATTTCATCATCTTCTTCAAAAAAATTCTAGTATTTGACATTGTCAGGCAGAGTAGTGGGATTCCTTTCATCACTGATAATATAAGCTAGCTGAGATTCTTTGTATAATCTCCTGCTCTCACCTCCAAAAACTGGGACAGTAGCGTAGGATAGATCATTTTGTAATGTTCCACCTAATCTCTTGATCCAACCTCTGGAAAGCAACACACCAAACTTGGGGGGTACATCCGCTACCACAATATCCATCATCATGCTCTTAATAGGTAGCTGAGACAAAGTGATGGCTAGGTCCTTGATTAATCCCAAACATTTCACTTTTCTAGAGTCAAAAGAAAATAGGTCATGATAAGGCTTGGTAATGTTAAGACCCAACTCATCCATGATAGCCTTGGGCATTAGATTATGGCTGGCTCCAATGTTCAGAAGGTAGTTGTGAAGGATTTTGTCATGAATAGTCAGAGAGACATAGAATGATGGGGAGTTTTCATCATAATTTTCAATCATTGTTCTAAGAACAACAATTGGTTTGTCATCTTGCAGATTTACATAGTCGGTGGAGGCTTGGATGGCATTAGGCTCAAGGGCCTCAAGGATTGATATCTTGAAGGACTCATTCTTCACTAGTTCAATCAGAGGTATAGGTATTCTTAGCTTCTGAAATTCTGATTGAAAACTGAAATGAGAAGGAGACTTGTCAAGGCCTTTTACCTCATGAGCTAGAGCTTTGAGGATGATGGGGTCAACTGTCAGTTGCTTCTGCTTATTACCTTGCTTTATTGCAAGGATAACAGCTCTCTGAACAGGAGTTTCCTTGGCATTATTCACCTTTGACCTCATATTATATTTGCGTTGATAAGCAGTTTGCAAAACAGCTTCACCATCCCATTCTTGGTTGATCTGGTCATTGAATAATGACTTTTCATAAGCAGCTGAGGTCAAAAATGAGGCATTGCCTTTGTCTTCTAGACAATGGATCTCATCATCTTCTTCAAATTGCTCTTCTTCCATGACTACATTTTGGAAAGGGGTCTTCACCCTTTGGTCTTCATTGGCATCTTTGCTTCTTTGCAAAATCTGCAACTGCTCATTAGCTCTTCTATATGGATTTGGATTTCTAGGAGCAAAGGTATTAGGAGCTCTTCCTTTCCCAGGGTTCTGCTCAACCTTTAATTTAGAGATTTCAGAGGCTAATGACTCTATCATCTTGGTCATTTTATCTATCTTGGGATTTGAAGATGATGAAGACTCGCCCCTCTGTCTCCTTCTATTGACATTTCCCTTGAGCTTCTCTACAACCATGATGTTTGATTCTACTTCCAAGGCTACATCCTGCATATCATCCAAAGTAGCACATCACCTCTCCCTCAACAATAGACAGAAGTCAGAATCAAAATCACTGGCATAGGTGAGTTTAGCAGAGGTAGTGGTGGGTTTTACTTCAGATGGTATTTTGTTGTACATGCGGTTAAATCTCTTATTGAAATCAAACAACAACTCACCATTTTCCCTCTTTAAGTTCCCAATCTCGGTGTGGTAGTCGAGTAGATCCTTATTATCCCCCCAATGCTTTAGGAATGCATCATCTAAAGCCTCAATATCTGCTATAGATCTTGGGGTCAGTTATCTGAACCATTTTCTAGCCTCTCCATCTAGGCTTTAGACAAAGACTCTCATCCACACATCATCTTCACTAATGTCCAGGTTAGCATCATAGCTATAGAATGATTCAAGATGTTCTTCAGTTGTAGCACCTTCAGTCCCAGTGAACTTAGACCTATATTTCTGATATTCTCCAGTAGGCATGGCATTCAAAGGAGTGGGCAGTACTAGAGGTCCATACCTAGGAGCTATGAATCTTTCCATTTTGGTAGGTTGTGGACCTTCCATAGTTGTGGTGGCTATAAGGGTACTGGAATTTTGAATGACAGAGGGTTGAGGAGTGATTGATAAGACTAAAGGGATGTGATGGATAGGAGGATAGGTTTCCTTTGGGCTTGCAGCAAAAGGAGAACCTAAAGAATAAGGAGCTTTATAAATTTCTGAGATTTTTTCTTCACTGCCAGTATTAGATGCCATAATCTCAACATGTATTTGTTCTATTATAGGATTTTCTTGAAGAGATATAGAATATTGTTTAGAGCCACCTAAACATAATGCTCCTTTCTACAATGCCTTTCTTTCTTTGATGATTTTTTCATGGTCACATACTAGGTCAGCTTGTGGCTTCTGAGGATTTCTTCGAGTATGCCTCAAAAACTGAGCTAGAACTATCAAGTGGAGTCACCAAGAGGTTCGTCCTCTAGTAGAGTTGCCAAATAGATGATTACAACTGAAAAATTGCCTAGACTTTTTCTATCATCAAAGATGGATCTGTGTCGTCTCCCAGGGAAGTTGAGCTTCAGTTTCCTCTCCCTGGAAATGGCGCCAATTATGTTATCACTCCAGGAAGATCTCCTAGGTTGTAGCTCGGAGATGCCTAGTAACATATAAATATTCAATATTGTTCACGGAACTATTGGAATGGATGATCATTTGGATCAAGTCAGATGACTGTTTCAACTCTGTTTTCACTCAAGACATGCATGAACACCCTCAGCTTTACAAGGCTTTAGACCACTAATTCTCAATAGTTTATAGATTCAATGGATAGATGGAGAATACTGACTGTACCAACAGATGCATACATAAACACATATGAATGGCTAACTACAGGAAGTGAATGAAGCTTGCTAATCTAATTTATCAACGCAGAGATAAGATGACTGTTATCTGGCATTAGACACAGAAGAAAACATGAATAACCTATTCAAGTGCAAGCTTAGAACAAAAGAGAAAATGGGAATTGAACATGTAACAACAAAAGAAGCTTATATTGTTGGAATGAAGATGAGAAGCTTAGAGGAGCAAAGTCTCCACAGTCTCCAAAAGTTGAACCCCTATTACTTTGAACTTTCAAATATTTATAGGCCTTTTACAATGTTCTCGAGCCGTCTGGGGCTCAAGAGGTCTTAATCTATCCCCTTTGTCTTTTTAACTATTTGATGCCATGACTAGACACACATGAGCTCAGAGGTTTCTTTTTCTAACATCATAGTAACCAAATTCTGGTAAATGTGCTACTTTTTCAGGTGGCTCACTCATACCAGCAATGCTCCATGATCATTTGTTGGTTTGGTTGTGTTGCACTATTGCCTTTCCCCTTCCAACTTTCTGTCTCGTGGTCTTTGTCCTGTGATGGAATGGTTCTTCGGGCCTTTGAAATCCTTTCAAATACAAATAATGACTATTTTCTATTTTACATAGAAAAACGCTGCAACGCTGTGAAATCTCACCAAGCTCTGTTTATTTAGGACTTCAAAAATCATTAAACACTATTTATTCCTCTATCGGGTCTGTTATCACTGAAAAATCTGTCTCTAAGCTTTGTCTTACCAGGTGTTTATAAGTCATATCTCACATCATGTTGGAGAAATTTTGAAAGTAGCTATGAAATCACTGAACTAGGCATTTTCGCAGCGCGCTACGAAACCCCTGTAGCAGCCTGTTTTATCAGAGAAAAACTGTTTTTACTAGTCAACTTACAGAGGCTTTCCTGAGCAACTGAGAACTCCATTTTGCAAACTGAAAGAGGTTTTGATTCCTAATATGATACACTACAAAATCTCTTTCAGTTTCTTCAAATTCATTCTGAGCTGGGAGAAAAGGGTGACCAAAGGTGCGCTACAAAACTGTTGTAGGTGCAGTCTTTCAGAAAACGGATTTTTCCTGTTTGCCACGTGTTTTTCAAGGACAGTTTCTGGACAGCTGGAGAAATGTTTTAAAAAACCAGGAGAGGTTTTTGTTCTGGGCAACATGGGCTACAAAAACCTCCTTTAGTTTCGAAAAATGTGTCATGGATGTGGAGATAAAGGCTCTATCACACGTCCCATTTTCAGGGATCCTAAACCCTAAAACAGGGAAACATGTTCCCTAATTTCTAGGGTTTGTCTTCAACAGTCACATTACCACGTGGGAGGCTTAATCAAATTCGACTTCATGGAGTGTTAGGTGTCAAAGAATGCTTTAAATTTCTAGATATGGTTGTTGTAATCATAATAAGGACTTACACTCCTAGTTGTATTAGGTCTCTAGGACTCCTAGTTAGGTGTCATTTGCATTTAATAGTTAGTTTTAAGTATCATTAGGTGTCATAGTAGGATGAATTCGAATTTTCCTCATGCTTGAGGAGGAATCCAAGTTATGTAAAGATCTCTATATATAGCTGAAGCATCAAGGTACAAAGGGTTGGAAATTTTATAACAGAAGTACTGTTTTAGCTTATGTAAAGACCATTTTCAGTAATATAAGTTGTCTGCTTTTCTTCTCAGGATTCATGAAGGATTTCCATGTTCAGAATGTGTGATTTGTTCTTTCCTTAATGTATTTTACAATTGCATAGATGTGTAATCACTCAGAATTCACTGATTGTGCTCTGACTTCCTGTATGCATTTATGAACTGTGGTTTTATGTGAGTTGTGTTCTGAACATCTAAATGCTAAGTGCCCTGACTTCTATGTAAAGGCAGTATCATTGTTTACTGAAGTATGATTGATTCCATAGGCCCAATGGAAACTTATGTAATGTTTATCCAACCATCAAATTTGTTAATGTTATTCCACAAGAGTTAGCCATCTTATTATTAGTCAAAATCAATAACCCTTTGAGAGAGCCCTCTCAGGCTAAGGAGGCTAAGCTTTAGTCAAAAGACTGGTTTGAAATAGTTACTTAGAGTCAACCTGACCAGCAGCCTATCAGGATTTGATTTTGAGATAACAGAGCTCATGGTATTACGTGTAGTTGAAGCCCTTAAAAGGCTTGTGTATTCTCCATTGTAGGTAGCCATGGTTGAGCAGTGAAAGCTCAGGTTGTTGGCCGGCTTGGCTGTGTTTTAGCCAAGGACAATAATAGATCTATTGTTGGTTGGTTTTTCCCCAATTGGGGTTTTCTAGATAATCATGTTGTACATGGTTTGAATGTGTATTTCTTGATTGTTATATTTATTTCCCTTGAACCCTAACAAGTGGTGTCAGAGCTCTGGTTGGCAAGGGCCTTGGATAGTTGTTCGAAATGTTCCCATCGATGAAGTGGTGGCATTGGTTGAAGCAATAGCTCATTGCACAAACCAGCAATGTCTGTTGAGTGATCGTTCAATGAGGAGCAAGAAGAAAATGAAGTCTTGAGCCTTTTCCAAGCCCTGGGAATATTTTTTGGAAATTTAAATTAAATTTTGAAATTTAGATTAGATTAAGTTGATTTGCTGCTTGTTAAAAGACCAGTGTGGTGTATTGCCAAAGGTTGAGGGAGGATTGTGCTACGTGCAAGACCACTTGCATGAGTGTTGCATGACTAGAGATGCATGACCAGATACCTTTGCATGCAAGAGACGCTATCAGACCACTGTTGTTGCGCCCTGCGTGTACTACGTGTTGTTGCCTGCGTGTAAGAGAGGAAGACTTGCTGTTGAGTGGCAAAAAGGATGCTACTGTGTGGCGTGAGGAGAGAAAAGAGGTGTGTGTGGGCTTTGCAGTGTGAATGAAAGCCATCTGCCTATGTGGAGCTATTGCCAAATGCTCTGCCACTTATTGTCTTTGTGTGATGGTTGCGTGAGAAGTATGGAGCAATTGCAGAAGCGTGCAACAATCCAAACCCTCTATGTGTTGTTGTCCAGAGGCTGCATGCTGGGGAGAAAAAACATGGAGGCGTGAAGAGGATCCTTGAAGAGCCAGACCTACTGACTGTGTGAGCATTGTATGTGCTATTGTGTGCTGCCAGAGCACCATTGAAAAAAACAAAAGAACAGAGCATTGTTTTCAGAAAATCAAGAAAGTCAGGGTGAAATGCATGGTTAAACTT
The DNA here is from genome assembly GCA_000404065.3 of Pinus taeda. Lineage (NCBI taxonomy): Eukaryota > Viridiplantae > Streptophyta > Pinopsida > Pinales > Pinaceae > Pinus > Pinus taeda. The sequence goes on from APFE031394369.1 coordinate 94,051, forward strand.
GCAGTAGTTCAAGTTGTGTGTGGGTCAAGATAGCAACAAAATAAAAAATAAAATGGAAATTTTCATGTAAATGGGTATACGACTGTAAGACCTAGTAAGGCATGCGTACCCCAGTAAATCACTGGTAAAGTCTGAATGTCCACTTGGGTGATATGGGGATGCATGTAGTAGTATGATGAAGCATGCTGAACTAGGACAACTTGTGAGATTATAAAATACCCTAACATTGACTAGGTAGGCCTGGAGGTGAATGGTGGCTGGCTCACTTGGCAGATTTGGCTAGATTTGGCCAAGGAAAACCCAAAGTCAAGTTTAAAGGGGGGATTATTAGATAAACTTGACCCTATTGTGGAGTTGAGGTTATGTCAATAGTTATGGTTAACAGTTCTGGTTTTGGGCACCTAGTTTTGGTGACTCATGGTATTGAGCTCATGGTATTACATGTAGTTGAAGCCCTTAAAAGGCTTATGTATTATCCATTGTAGGTAGCCATGGTTGAGTAGTGAAAGCTCAGGTTGTTGGCCGGCTTGGCTATGTTTTAGCCAAGGACAATAATAGATCTATTGTTGGTTGGTTTTTCCCCAATTGGGGTTTTCTAGATAATCATGGTGTACATGGTTTGAATGTGTATTTCTTGATTGTTATATTTATTTCTCTTGAACCCTAACAAAACCGAACAACCATAACAATGCTGTTTACACACTCTCTTATGTTGATGGGTACTGATGTGTGCTATGCAAGCACATCCTAGACTAAGGATCGACACTCAAAAATAGCTGCAACAGTAGGAGAAGCGCTGCACACCAAAAAAGTTCCACATAGAAGCATTCAAGAGGGTACGCAGGATCTTGAATAAGGCTTATTGGGTGGAACAAACTGATTGGGACCTACACATACCAGTGGTCCAATGGGACTACAGGCCCATGCACAGGAACTTGAGTTTGGAAATGATTCTGAAGACAACAAGCAAAGTCGAGGCCATAGCATGGGAAAAGAATCCTCATGCAATAAATCCCGTAATTGGGATATCACGCGAGGACCAGATCGAAGAAATTATGCAACCACGTGAGGAAAAACATATGTAGATTCAAGAAGCCATTCGATGAGGGCACATTGAGCTTCACAAACTGGAAGAAGAGAAAGTACGAATGAAGCAGAAGAACATGTTGATGGACGCAGATATCAGAAAACTGGAAATCAAAATCGTGCATGCATTAGGCGTCGACTGAAGGACAAGTCAACGTATGAGCAGCCCTACCACCGCACTAGAATACTGTCGTCGAGAGTTTCTGGTTATACGACCATGGTTGCAACCGCACCGCATAAGGAAGGATGAGAGGCACGAACTAGCGTGAGTATGACTACGGAAGGCCTGCGGATCAGGTTGGAAGGTGACGTGAGGCCTCACAACGATGGTGTGACCTCCTGACTATCTGTAGGAATCACAGTCTCAACACTCCCAAGAGTTGAAAGAGAGTGCGGGACTATAAACAAGCCTGTAGGAGAGCTACGCGGGAAGGAGGTTACGCGCAGGGTTAGTATATCACAGGGGTCGTGGTTGTGCATAAGGGGCTACGCTGCTGAGCACGTAGGATGGAAGGTCACCATTGATGTCACTGTTCATCGAAAGAGGTATAATTTAAAGAAGAAAGGAGTGGGCGACGGACAATTAAGAAAGGAATTAAGAGATAGATTCGGGATGATCTGCCGCCAAGAAGGTATTAATGACTCAGAAGTGGAGGGAAGGGTCGAATTCAAATTCAAACGATACTATAAAATCCCTTGGGTTAGCCTCAAGCCAATACTTAGTTGTTTAAAATTTGAGCCTATACAGAGCATTGAGCACCAAGCACTCTTGCCACCTTTGAGTACACGACTGAATGGATCCGGTGTAGACAAGATGACGGCTATGAGAATCAGAGTCTGATTCGTGGAAGTTACCCTAGAGCGTCGTATGATCAAGGAGGAGCTTGGAGAGGCGGAAGCTACACCAGAGGTTCCAAAGTCACCATGCACACCATGACCACAGAAAGAAAAGAAAACAATGGGGCCAGTACGGTTATCACCACGGAACCCGTGATTTAGTAAATTATTAATGGCAGAGAAGGGCAAAGTCATCACCTTTGAAACAGAGGAGGAGGAGGAAGACTTGCAAGCCCTGATCGCCCAAATTGAAGCACAAGACGATGAGGCAGAGAATTTCTCCCAAGTGCCTTTAGCGATAAAGCTACCCCCTACATCCCCCTTGTGGAAGGGGAAATGAAAGATACCAAAGGACCTGGAGGCCACGAAGAGTGCACTCTAGACCCCACTCCTTCCTGACAAAATAAGATTTGAAGGTTCACCGTTGGGATAGGTACCTAATATGAAGTTCGAATAATGGGACCTCGTGGAGGGCGAGAAGTCCCCACAGTTGGTCGGAGAGAGATTACTGAAGCAGAAATGGCTACGCGACGTAGAGATGGCTGGGCTATTCCATCTATGATGGATACCCCACTACCACTGCGCGCCCATCACTATTTTTGTCATCCAGCAGATACTATGCCTAGTACATGATGGGTATCTCTAGTTGGAGAAGTCGATTCCCATCACGACCGATCTAATTCATCGGATTTCATGGATGCCCATCAAAGGAAATGACCCCGCAGCCACAGTAGGAAAGAGTAGTGACTTGGCCCTCGCAAAAGCCATGAAAGCCAAATATAAGCTGGAGAAGAGGAAGCGATGGTACATAATCACAAGCATAAAAGAACAAGGGGTGCGCTTAGCCACCCAGCTACTAGCCAACAAGCTGATGAGGAAGTGTCGTGCAAGCGAGGTGCCTGTGTCTGTAATTACCTTGGTAGAGCAATGCGCAGAGGGGTTCCAGTTCAATTGGGCGTAGTTCCTCTGTGATGAATTTTTGACAAATTGCAGGGAAGCCCAGGAGTAGGGTAAGACCTTCCACTATGTGTGGTTGCTCCTATCCATCTTGTTTGTTGCAGGAGAACTATCAAAGGGCAGCCAGTTTCCCACGGTTAAAGGTGACCTACCCAAAGCTGTGAGGTACACATCACTCTGGGCAATGAAGGACGCAATGAGGATTCATGAGATAAAGGTGTTTTGGGTGTTCATAGAAGCGAACATATGAACATGGATTAATCGCAGGCTACGTTTGTCTCTTATAGTCCATAATAGCTTACAGAGTGTGGCAGAGTTCAAGGTAGATATGCATAACGTGTATATCTGGGCACGCAAAGATCTCATGCGAACATGGGAAAATCTCTCGTTCATTGCAATGGACGATGCGATCTTTGCCATAATGGCATCTTGGCCTTCGAAGTGGCACACCCCGGACTTGGCAGAAATGGAAAATATTGCAGCACAACAATGAAAGAGGGAGACCAAGTTGCGCATCATGCAGCTGACGGAGAGAAGGCACCAGGAAGAAGAAGTGACCATGCAGCAGAAGGCGGCTAAGGCAGCAGTCGCAGTGCAGACGGCAGAAACCACAACCGAAGCCACCAAAGAGACAGAGGAAGGGCAGGAAATGTCCACGGAGTAGGACATACAGGGGGAGGTAGAGACCCGACACCAAAATTAACCCAACTTAAGAGGTCATGGATCCATGAGAAGCCAACCTCGTGGAAAAAGACAAAGGCCAAAAAGACCTCTGCCAACCCAATGTAGCTCACCGAGGGAGACCTTCTTGACATTTGCAAATCAGTTCGTGATGTCACTAAGGATGCTTTTGACGAACTAGTGATGGAGCATACAACTGTGTTGAGGGCACTCAGAGCATAGTTATAGGCATTACAGGTGTGACCCCCAAGAATGATGGCACCACACGTTGCAGCAGGTACATCCAAAGCCAAGCCGATGTTGTGCGCCCGCACCATGAACACTTTTGTACTACTAGAGGGCATAGTGTTAGCAGCTGCCGAGTGCGACGGGGTCCCAGTAAGCCAAATGAAGGGCTGGGGTTGAATTTGGCTGCCTTTCCCAGAGAAACCCTATACCAACTATAGGATGGGGTAACTGTTGAGCTTTGCACTAGGGAGGGTCACACCCTCCGGGTCTTGAGCAAGCAGAAGTTAAATTTGGAACAACTCAGCCTGCAGCACGACAACCTGGTCGCACACACCCAGGGATTGTAACAAGCCATGGAGGAGGCCTGTAGCAGCATACTAGAGTTGGTTGTGCCAACAGGACTCCCAGTAGCAGAAAATATTCACCAGCTAGTGGTTGAAGTCTGCAAGACCTAGGAAGAGGCCACAAAGGTTCATTTGGAGTTGAACTTGCAGATCGCTAAGCTGCGGCTGAAGGCACAACCCCCTACACCCCTGGAAGTCAGAGAGCAATGCCATCATACCATTCAATCGAGGTTGGAAGCGATAGAGCATGTTGTACAGGACTGAACGAGATTGTTGGATCAGTCCCTATTCACGCTCACCTTACTACAGGAAGATCCAACCATATAGCGTTTGGAGATAGAAGAAGGCAATTATACCAGGAATATGACAGTATCAAGGGAACTGCATAGATGATCTCCCTTACTCAGCGCCTAGCCAAGATGAAGGAGGCCCAAGCTCTAAATGAACAGGTGGACGTCGTGCGCCAGAAAGAAGCAATGCTTAAACTGCGCATCCAGCCTTGGCTCGAGGAAGCATTCACAGTCACCGCCACGATCGAGGAAAACCTGGCACAGATGTAGATTACATATGCCTTAAGGCAAGAAGATGACCCTGACAACGATGCATCAGAGATTCGCGCACAACTAATACAGCAGACGATGGAAGAGTGTGTTGTGGATGTAAGCGAAGTGCAGAGGTTGCTGGATGGACTCCACGCGAAGATCACCGCACTAGTCGAGTGATTCAGGACGAGTCACGATGATTGTGTTAGGGACCTGTTGGGTAGCGGATCCCCCCATAGCATGGTTTTGGGGCTTAAAACCCAAGTTTTGGTCATTGTAATGTAAAGACCCCACGAAATGTGGACGCAGAGCGTGAGAGTCTAGGGTTTTCTACCAAAATAATATAATTTAATATAGAATGTGTCAGCCTACCCATGGTCTGTGGACCATAGGATTGTATAAATAGAGCGAGGCTCTAACTGTAGAAGGTAGGTTTTAGCTTTGAGAAGTAATATGGGTTTTAATTAAGGGATTAAGCTCTGAATCTATAAGTTCTAGTCTTGGGTTGTAGTAGTAGGAAGAGACTCTGCAATTGTGTGTGCAGAGGCCTAGTAGAGTCCACAGCTATTTGCATGGACCCTTGCAGCTGAGTGCGTAGGGTAGAGTTGGGATTGTATCTGGAGAAATGATTAATAAAAGATAAGTTGATTCTGGAATATTGTGCATTTGCTCATAGAGCTGCGTGTTTATGCTTCTATTGTATTCATGCATCTTTACCAATTTATGATTGCGCACACTGGTTATAAATGTTGAATGGTTAATAAGATTATTAGGTACACACAATTAAGTCAAGATCTATAATAATAGCATAGTGAAGATCAAAGATCTGGATAGAACATATTCACAGAGCTGCGCGGAAGCAGTCGCACTAGTCGCGAAGGTTAGATGGCTACACAGAGCAACACAAGCACGTAATTTGGGCTCGAGAACTTTGTAATACCTCATCAAGACATCCCTAGGGTGTAGAAACCTGGTTCCAACACCCTCCCATACTACCTCGGGTAAGACCTCAGTCCGCACACTATAGACTATTGCCAAAAGGGCTGATAGTTTCGGGATTTGTTTGGCTAAATCACTTCTGAACCTAGGTAAGGCCCCATCAAGCCAACAATGACCATGACCTTGACAATACAAGGAAGGAAATTTACCTATACAAGCTTCAAGTACAAGAAAGAGATAAGGATCTCACCAAGCTTAAGGAGGAATTTCATTAAAAAAAGAAAATGCTTCTTGAAGAAGTCATATCCATGACAAATCAATTAGATAAAGCAAAGAAAATGGAAGACACTTTTTCAAGACATCTTGAACAGAGACATGAGGACTTGAACAAACTTGAAGAGAAAATTGATCAATACAAGGAAGAGGTCTCCTCCCTTAAATCTCAACTAGAAGAAGTAAAGAAACAAGCACAAGGAGCTGAGAAGGTGATGGAAACTTTGACCCTCCTAGAAGGACAATTCGATGAAGAAGAAAAAGAAAGAAACTCCATGACATGTCAACTAGATGAAAAGGATGAAGGCATCACCAAATTAAAATCAGAAATCACCTCACTTAAGGCCCAAACATGTGAATAAACCAAGATGAAGGAAGAAATGGAGAACCATATATCAAAGAATGATGAAGAATGAAAGATGATGAAAAAAGAAATTGATCTCCTAAAGAAAGAAGTTGATCATCTGAACAAGAGTATAAAAAATTCTCAAACCCTAGATGACATCCTAAGTCATCAAAGATCTTCTCTTGATAAATTAGGCCTTGGTTATGAATGTGAACCCTCAAATCGAAATGATGAAAACCCTAATACTTCAAATAACAAGGATGTATATCAGTGTGGAAGAAATATTGATGCCCCCAGTTCCAGCAAAAGCAAGGAGAAGAGTCCAGATGACATTGGAAGAAACCCTACTCCAAGAAGATATGCATATGGTGTCAAGAACACAAGAGGCAATAAATTTGATCAAAGGGTTTTAAGGAAAAATGACCTTAGAAGTACATCAAGGCAATCTCCATCCTCCAGGTACCAAAGTTTATTTTTTGGTTATTTCTATTCTTTTACAAATTTTGGGCACATGGCAAAGGATTGTAGGGCATACCATAGGAACAAATATAATGGTTCACACAAGCTCCCTAGAAGCAACTTTGTAAGATGAAGTCATGATTCCTCATTCATGAACAATATGAAATGCTTCAAATTCCATAATATTGGACATATGGCTCATGATTTTAACTTGACTTGGTTCCCTAAACAAGATAAAACCATGAATACCAAGCATGAAAGGAAAGTTACACAAGTACGGAGAAGGAAGCAAATTGGATCATAAAATGTCTTGAACACTGAAGGCATCAACCCATGTTTTTGATCTGATAAGTACATCTTTGGCATATATATTCCAAATTTTGATGGTAAATTTTTTCCAAAAAGGAGACCATGTATACTGTTAGGGGGAGCTTGCGATTCTTGACTATTCTTGCAGAAGTTATCCGTGAAGAGACTTATCAAACCACTGATGAGTCACACATGGACAATCATCTCTTCATAGATCATCTCTCAAGAGTAATTCCATTAAAGAAAATCATGATATTGTGTCTTCACTACACATACATTATTGAAGATGCCTTCCACCTGATCACAAGGAAGCAGTCCTTCTTGTTTTAAGAAAAAGGAAGACCTAGAGGAGTTTATGTAGGCAGGGAGAGTTGGTGGATCATCTACCTCTCCATTTCCATGAAGGCATGCAAAGGCTTAGGGGGATAAAGTACATTAAAGAAAAGTGTAATGACATAGGGAGTTACAGACAGAAAGATAACAAGAAGGATCACCAGGACAAGGGGAGAAACATATCTATCATGGGGAACTATCATTGATGAATAAAATATGATGGATCAGCATGTCAAGAAGTAGCTTGATAGAGGGAGTACTTGGGGACCCCATTTTCCGTTGATATTAAAGGGGGAGAAATTGTTGAAAAACAAAGAATATTTCCATCAATGACAAATGGGGAGACTCTTGGTCAAATTTATCATTGATGTCAATATGGCATTGTTGGAGATGAAAATTGTTCTTGTGATACATGATTAACCCTAACCTCATGCAAACCCTAGGAGAAAAACCTTATCACGAAGATGATGCATATACCAAATTTCCTAGCTACATTTATATCTCTATCTTGAATGATATAATGATGAACAATGAAGCCCTATATGCCCATGATCTATCTTGAATGATATAATGATGCATGATGATGAATGAAGAAGCCCTTACCATAAAAATCTTCTAGGCACAGGCAACTAATACTCCCTTGTCCTTATGTGATAATAATGCATGGATAAATTATTGGAAAATAGGATGCCCTAAGCCTTAGCCTTGATTAAAGATGGCCATGAAAGCAATTGAAATGATACCCTAGCCTTGTTGAATGATGTCTTAAAAAAAAGACCCTTTACCTTGAATGCCAAAGACATAAAATATTAAAGGCTACCATGATGATAGTTTCACAAAAAGTAATTTTATTTATGGAAAAATCACCTCAGTTAAGGATGAAAATGGCACCATCTTTGTACAGGGCATTTTCCCCTTTCTAACAAGCTATCACTCGCCCTCTAACTCCTCATAGACCGAGAGAAAATGATTTTTAATCATGAAATATTATATTTTTTATGCTAGCTGACATGAGCCAACATGAGAAAGTTGACCTCACCTCCAAAGGATGTGTCTACTTATTTAAGGTCAAAATTATTATAGATATAAGTTTGAATTTGACATTCTAAGAATAAAAAATTCAATGAAGATCACAGGAATTTTGAGAGAAGGCATAAACGCAGCAAGGAGGTTGAGGAGGACTTTGATCTCTCTTTGGGATAATTTCTAGGTTAACTTTCAATGCTAAATAACAGTGATCTAAAGCTTGTAAGGACTATACCAGACCTCAGACCAGTAGACAATATACTTGTGGAAGAAACTTGGTATGTTGATTGTGGAGGATCTAAGGACTTGAAGGTTGTTGATCTGTGGAAGTGTACACCTATTTGTAGCTCGGATTTGTGACAGTCCTGACAGTGAAGCATAGATTGCAGTAGACAATCACATGCAGTTTTTCTACCTGTAGCAACTCAGATAGGCTTAATAAAAGCACATATTTGAACTGTCACATGTTTTAATAGCTTGGATTGTAGACTTGGAAGCTCAGACTTATGGATAAGTGCTCAACATAATTACCTCAGACCTGTCTATGGTATCTCGATCCTATGGTCAATAGGCTATTGCAGAACAATAAAAAGAAAAGCCTTGTTACATACTTTCAAAGGCTCAGATTTGCAAGGAGACTACATGTCAAATTTGGTGGAGGGATTGGACCAGTGAAACAATCATCAAATACTATAAATCAGACTAGATCTCTTATGGATGATCAATCCTTTGGTAAATAAACGAATTACACCTCGAATCAATGGACAATTACTTATACAAGTGGCTTGAACTTGTGTGAAGGGTAGCAAGAATTTGGATTTGTGGAGACTCCTGTAGAATCTCATTTAGATCTTGAACCAACAGTCTTAGCATTGAAGGCAATACATCCTAGGCCGGTGGTAAACCTGTATTTTACGAATCCTGGATAATCACTTGTGAAGGATCACTTCTAAACAAGCATGTATCAAGGACTGTTACATTTGGAGGACTCGAAACAGAGAACGTTCACTTGCTTAGGCTTGGACCTGTGGTGTGTGGATAGTCTCAAGCTCAGAATTGCAGAACTGGAGTAGCTTAATGCTTGGAACAATGAAGGGACATTTATAAGAACTGGAGGTGGAATTATTTTAAACAAACCTCAAACTACAGTGGCATGTGAGGGCTTGGGCATGTGAGCAGTCACCTATTAGAGACTTTATTGAAGATTGATCTAAAGTATTGAAGCCATCATTGTTGAAGCTTTGTGAAGAAATACTTGGAGAAACCTATTCAAGATAGTTTCAGCTTTTCTTGACACATCAAAAAGAAATTATTGAAGGATCTTTGAAGTCTTGGTAAACCTGCTCGAAAAGGATCATAGTAAAGCAGCGCTTGAACCCTTGAAGAGGCTTAGAGTAGGAAATTGTGAAGAACTTGAAGATTTGTTTGGTGCTGAACTTGGGTTTCCTATTCAAGGCACCTTGAAGGATACTTGAATATATTTGGAAGACTTGTAGAAGTTGGTCTTGGAGATATTATTGGAGACAATGATGCATTGTTGAAGACCATCATGATGTGACCTTCGAGAAATTGTTTAGGCGACATGAAGAGCAGTGGTGACACCTTCTGAAAAGACAAAGTTGTCATTGATGAGTTAATTACTTTGAATATTGGTTGAGGCATTTTTGATGACAAATGTGAATACTTTGTCAGGGTTGGTTGCAGAAGATATTGGGGGCCTTGAAGTACCCTTAAATCTTTGTTGAAGAATTTAATTTGTTGGTTGCATCCCTAAAGGATAAGAGTCCTCAAGAAGACCAGGTTAGAGCCTGTACCAAAGATTGGGTTGGAGTCTTAGAGGTTGGTTCCTCTTGAAGTCCAAGTTAGGGCTTGGAAAAGTATAGGTTGGAGCCTGGTGGATTTGAGATTGGTGTCTTCATCTAGGATTGGAGCCCTAATTATTATTGTACTTGATTCATTGTAAAGAGGATTAGAGTCCTTGTCATTGATTAATAAAATTATTATTCTATCATTTTTCATTTTGTTTTCTAATTGTAAGTGATCTTAACTAGTAAAAATATCAATTCAAAAGAAATATTGATTCACCCCCCCCCTCTCTCAATATTTCCAATAGGTTCACAAGTGGGCTTAATCTATGTATGTTGAATTATTAAGGTCTCATGTTCCAAACTTAAATAAACAGTGATATGAAAAATAAAATCGATTTGTGACACACGAAATAAAAGTAATCACCAAATGCCTATTAAAACTCCAGAAGTGAGAACTAGTTGAGCCATTTTATTAATGAAATAGAGCATGTACAATTATGGATAAATGCACCTAGGCTTGCCTCAAGGGAAATCTTGACAGGACCTAGGTGATAAAACAATAATCTTGAAGCTAGAAATGACTGCTCCTCTAATGCTCTGCATTGTCCCCAGAAACTCCACAGTTGGATGGAAAGGAACTACCAGAAACAACGTCTTTGGTGCTCAGGAAATGTTGAAACTTTATATTTGGGATCCTTGTCAAAAACACAAAAAGGCCCAGAAAGATTTTGGGTTGAATCCAACCTCCCAAATTCAGCCTCCAATATGCCATGCACAATCCTTGACAATTATCCATTGTCTTTTAAAAATATATGGATGAAAACCCCACCTCTGGTACTCATAAAATTATGAAACTTTATATCTCATATCCTTGTCGAAAACAAAAAAAAACTAGAAATGGTTTGGCCAGATTTTGAACTTTCAAAATTGACCTATAATATGCCCCACGCCCTCCAAGCTATTCTAGAAAATGGCCTACAATAAACCCCAATGAAATCCTCCTCCAATCTCATGAAAATGTAGCGATCACTCCTCCAAATATTTCCCCTAACCTCCATGGTAAAGTTCATCATCAAAGATTGATATTCTACCCTCCACATGAACACCTAGTGTTGCCTCTACGCTGGCCCAGGAAGTGCGAAAAGCACCCTATGAAGTAACACACTCCTCCAACTCCAAATATTCTGCCAAATTCCAAAAATCCTCCTATACCTCCTCTCCGAAAAATCCTTCACCCAAACTCCTCTGCAAGAAGCCACAAGCAAACTAGGCCTCCTCTTCAGTACATCCTCCAGTAATACGCGCCACATGGAGATGGATGCAATCACTGGGAATCACATTCAGATCCTTCTCCTAAAGAAATGAAATAAAACCTTCCTAGGGTGGCACTCAAAGTCCCTCGAAGAAAGGGTGATTTATTCACTTGAAAAACTCATGTTGAACAGTAAGTGACTCATCTAAGCAGCTCGAGCGACCAAAGAAAAATCAATATTACCAAAAAGATGAATGAATGAGATGAGGAGAGATGCCTTCCTTATATAGATTTCATGGAGAAATTTTCCCTCCAATTTTTCCTCCACCATGGGCCCTTAATTAACTACCATCATGCAAAACTTAACCACTTCCATGCAAATCAAACTAGGGAGTGTGTAACTTTACTGCAACACAAATAACTTTTCCTTAGTCTAATCTCCTAATAAAATCGAATGGCGTCCACTAGCTCCAAAATGGGCCCCACAATACAAAAATTAATCTTGTTCCAAAATTATTTAGGAAGGGACATGACAGTCCTCCCCTCCCAAATGTTTCCTGTCCCCAAGCAACTTTGGTGTTGGATGCTCAAGTATTTGTTCGCCTCCCAAGTAGCATCCTCATCCGACAAGCTCCTCCAATACACCAAAAATGCTTATCCTCAAGCAGTGTCTAAACAAGCACCCTCTCTAATTATGGATCCCCACTGTCACTGCAAACTTCACTAGGGTTACAAATATGCCATTGGATCGTCCTTGATCGTTGTACTATCCCATAGTGAAGGAGTCCCTTGATACCAAGATCCCAAGCAAGCCTTCCACCCACTGTCCTGCCAGAGGTGTTAGAACCGCTTTGTCTACTGCCAAAATGTAGAGCATCCTAACGATGTGAAACTCCATCCAAATCCTCATGAAGCTACCCTACTGAATAGTCCACCCCATGCACTCTGATTGACAGCCCTTGAAGATATAACTCAATCCCTATGCGAATAAAGCCTCTCATGCGTGAGCTCCTCTTGCAATCCTCTTGTGATCCGAATTTAAACAGGAACACAAAAACTTACAAATATAACCATAAATATATATATGCAGCAGAAATTACACTTCCTTTCATTAATATCAAATAATTAAATATGTTTACAAACAAAATGGAAATGAGACTAGCTTGAGCGATGGTAGCTTATCTCTGAGAAGAAATGTGGCGGCTACATGCCTTTGAACTGAGTTACAATGAGGCTCAAGGGCCTTTTTATTATTGAACAATAAGAGAAAACCCTAAACAACCAAAGCCCTAACTTGAGCAGATGTAAAACCAAGATTTTATGGGTCCTGTTGGGGTTAGTTGGGTAGCCAACTTCCTGGGGTCGTAACTTGGTCATATTATCATTGTTTGACGTGCATGATACCTTGTTGGAAAGATCTCTTTGAGGACTACAACTAAAAAATTGATTTCAAAGTTACTCTATAGAGCGATATTGCCAGAAAACCATCGTTTAGGGCCTCAAAACGGCTCCAGAAGTTCAGGACCCGAAAAATTGCTAAAAATAGTCAATTGTGCTACAATTAAGGAAACTAAAAAAACTAAAAGAAACAATGGTGGGTGTCACGCGGAATGAGTCGATATTGCAGACAAGATAGACCTTCCTAGAATCTAATGAAGACCTAATGACAAACAAACCAACCAGACACTATCTTTCTCTAAATGTGCTTTATAAATAATGGCAAACAAATGTGTTTTAAGGCCTACCTCATGTCCAACGCAATTTTGGAGATGCCTTCGCTCCTTTGATCCAAGTAAGTTCCTTTGTCGCAAACCTACAAGCACAAACAAGGCAAACAATTAAATAGCACCTGAATATCCAATATTATAAAACATATTTAATATGAAAGTCAAGAGTCCATGAAACAAATAACATGAGATACTTGTTGAGAAAAATGAGCTTGATTGTATTAATTCAAAAGGAGAAGAACCTTACAACCTTTGCCTTGACGCTTTACAAGCTCCTCCAAGGGTCCAACAAGAAGTCTCCTCTACTTTTACAACCTTCACTCACTTCCTAATGAAGCCAAAAAGGTATGTGATCTCTCCTATTAAGCTCAAATAGGAAGTCTTGATTTCACTAGCATTTCCCCTCAAAAATTCAGCTTCTAACCTCCCTAGCCACTGACCAAATGCCTCAATTTATAGTGCAATGGAGATTAGTTACCAAGTCCTCCTTCAAAGGGATAGAATCCTCCTTCAAAGGGATAGCTCCTCCCAACAAGGGATTAGTTTCTCCTATGATGGGATGCATGAACCACTTGGAGCGAAAAATCCACGTAACAAATGCTTCTAGAAAACTCTAGAATTAACCCAAGACAAGTTTTTTAAGATAAAAATTGTGCCTTTTGAATTTCACAGGGGTACGCACCCTCCCCTTTACATACAGAGTGTATAAGTACGCAGACATCCTGAACAAAAGGTGCGGGCCCGCAGGCAAAAGTGAGAGAAAGTGTGGAACCAGAGTTACATTGCTTTTTTGATGTCTTTCTCTCATTTCTAAAGCTTGTTTTGAAGAGCTGAGGTTTGAGACTTTCTTAGGAAGCTGGCATAGGTGGTGATAGACCCATACCGCCTGCAAATAATCAAGGTGACGATATTTTTGTGTAACATATTGCCCCCTAAAGTGTGAAGTCTGTAGTATATGAGGATTTTTCATTTATCATATAGGAAGAGTGAAGTGCTTTATCATTTCGAGGATCATCTTGCGGAGAGCCCGGTCGGAACCTGTAAAAACATTCAATGCAAAATATATATATGAGATCATATCATCACTGAGGTAGGCATTCCCATACTCAGATAAAAACTAACTAAGAGACTAAAAACTAACTAGAAGACTAACTACTGCTCTGATATAGGAATGATCTCGTAACACATCATAAGTACAGACACATGTGGACACAGTATGGACATAGCCATCTGTTTATGAATAGTCCATAATATAATGAATACAAAATTCCTCGCAACCTGGATGGTGGAAACTAGATCCAGGGTCTTCATTTCTACGTCCCGAAACAGTACGATTCTATCCATGCGATTGAATGTGTCGAAGTCGAACACAGTAGAAAGCGCTTGATTACCAGTCAATGATGTAAACTGTTAACAAGCGTGAGAGAAACCACCAATAATGACAATGGCTCTCAAAGTACTCAGCACAATCCATGAAATGTGATAAGATGTGTTGATGTCGAACATGTCATGGAATCCTCTGATCGAAAGTCAATGACGTAAACTGTTGTCAAAGGCGAGAAACCTGCCATTAAGGCATGCAGATCTAAAGGTACTGACGATTCCTAGATCATCTTTCTAGATAATGAGCTGAAGTCGATAGAAAGCGATCCGTCGCAGGCAAGCCCACAACACGAAATCATAGATCAATTTGAAGAAATTTAGTTGCAAGGACTGACTCAGGGATGGTCAAGATGGATGACAGACATTTTGAACAATGTAAACTTTGAAATGGGAACTGATACTGTTACCTGTTTCGTAGAGATAGCAAAAAAATGACCCGATTTTCAGAAGTGGTGATGCAGAATACACATGTTTTTTTAGAACATGGTTTTTGGAACTTTAATTTTTTTTCATGTTCAAGGATGAAATCAAGTTTTAGAATGGTAGTGATTTTCATGCTGATTTTAAAAAGTGAGTATTCTGCATCACACCTTTTTTTTAAAAGACCTATTTTTTGACTTTTAATTTCTAGTGTGTGAAATGTGAAAAATTATTTTCTAAATTTGATAG
>APFE031394371.1:0-30393 GCA_000404065.3 Pinus taeda
TCATTCCGTGTGACATGGTCCATCTCTAGTTCTATATCACTCATCATTATCCCTTTTTGCTTATCATTTTCCTACGTTTTTTCACGGTTTCCTTATTTATCCTTCTCCCCCATGCTCCCTTCATTTTCTTGATCTTCTGTTGTTCTTACTTCGTCCTCTTCAAGAACATGGAACTGGTTCCGCCTAACTTGTTGTCCCTCTAGTTCTATATCACTCATCATTATCCCTTTTTGCTTATCATTTTCCTATGTTTGTTCACGGTTTCCTTATTTCTCCTTCTCCCCCATGCTCCCTTCATTTGCTTGATCTTCTGTTGTTCTTACTTCGTCCTCTTCAAGAACATGGAAGTGGTTTCGCCTAACTTGTTGTTCCTCATTTTTCTGTAGCTTTTGCCCTCTTTTACCACCTTTTCCTTTATGGACCACCTTGTGAAAGTTGTCCAGGTCTTTCATTATATTAGTTTTGCTTTTATTCTCTACTTTACTTAGAGGGCAGTCTCTATGAAGATGCCCATGCTCATGAAATTTATGACATTTGAACGGAATATGCTCATAGTCCATTGTTTGTACCCACTCTTCATCAAAAACTTCCAATATCACCTCATCCTGAAGGACCCCTGATAGATCCATCTCAACACATATCCTAGCAAAGGAGGTATATTTTCCTCTTCTAGTAGCTTCTGATGCTTTGACAAACATGCCTAATTTATTGCCTATGGCAGCTCACAGTTCAGGTTGCCAGTAATCAAGAGGTAGAGAATAGAGTCTTACCCAGACTGGGACTGAAGTGAAAGTTTCCCGTTCCGAGACAAAGTTCATCTTCCATGGCCTCATATAGAGACCTGATGGTGTGTAGAAGTAGGGCCCTCCTTCAAACACTCTGTCTTTATCCTCAATACTTGTGAACACCACAGTAAAGAAACCCTTTGACCCAAGGTGAAGATCAATGCTCCCTTTAGGTTTCCAGTGGTATTTGATCCTCCTCAATACTTGTGAACACCACGGTAAAGAAACCCTTTGACCCAAGGTGAATATCAATGCTCCCTTTCGGTTTCCAGTGGTATTTGATCCATGTTTGTAAAGCTTTTTCTGTGGGCCATAGTCCCATGAATTTGCAGATGATAACATAGGTTTGCATGTGATCCCTGTGCACTTGCAGCACATGATCGTTTAAAACTACTCTAGGTGTTATTTCAGCTTTGGGTTTACAAGGTCCCTTTTGTTTTTTCTCTTTTGTTCCCTTTTTTTGTCATCTTCCTCCTTGTCTTTAGTGTTGTTGTTCTCCTTTATTTTCGCAGCCTCTTCCTCCTCTTCCATGTTACTTCCTCCTCCTTCCATAAATCCTCTGACTTTTTCTGGGGGCTTCTTGCCCTTATTGGCCATGGCCTCCTTGTAGGAGGGAGACAAGTTCCCTCCTCTGCATCCTTCCAGGGATGAAGACTCTAGCAGCAAATCAAAACCCTGGTCATTCATTTTTCTCACGCACTCCTCGCTCTCCGAATGTTCGCAACCGGCACTCATGTCATAGAATTTTCGATTTCCATGCTCTCTTGTTAGGTATCTCAAATATCTAATTATTGATAAACATTCCTATTGAATATATTAAAGATAAAAATAAATTATCTAATGCAGAAAGAGAGGTTTAATGTGTTGAAGGGTGGTCATAGGCCTTAAATTATTGTTTAATATAGAGGCATGGGCCTTAGTTTATGTCTAATTTAGAGGCCCATCACTCATCTTCAAAAGTAACATGTCTAGCTTTGCTAGATTTATCCACTATAGGCAATCTTTGTCGATCCCTTGTATGGAGTTTTGTAGCATCATGAAGTACTTTTTTTTCTTGTTTGTCATATCTCCTTCTGACCCTGAGCAGAAAATACTGACAACATTCATAATATCTCACTCTATAAAATAAATCCCCCCAACATAATTGAAAGACCCTCAGTAAAATTTTGTCAAATAAAATATAATATGTCAAAAATAAGTAAGCTATAAAAAATATAATGACACAGTTATAATAACACAAAACACATAAATATAAATAACAATACTTACGATATTTTGTGTAATGTCATTCATGATTTTTTTACATATCCTTGTAAAATCCTCTGCTATGTCATATATCAACAATGCAAACTAATATCTAATATTGCCATGTGACTTGGGAAATTTTGTAAGTACATAAACAACTTTAATATCAACAATGCAAACTAATATCTAATATTGCCATGTGACTTGGGCAATTTTGTAAGTACATAAACAACTTTAGTATCCAACATCAAGCACGTGTCTAGTACTTTTCTCAGCTCCTCATAACTTCCACCATTATGACAAACCATGCAAATTGTGTATGCTTCACTTCTTGTGATTTCTTCTAGTAAAAACCAACTTATTTTCCTTTGCGGAGCCACTTGCTATATTTTTAATAATTAGCTGAGGTCAAGTTCATTTAACAATATTTTTTGAGGGTCCACCTCTATCTTTATATTATGTAACTGTTATCTTTGGTCCTGAAGTATTCACAGAAACGTTCCTTGCTGTCATTTTCCTACAAGTATATATGTGTGTGTGTGTGTGTGTGTGTGTGTGTGTGTGTGTGTTACAAAAAGACCAATATCCTAAGTAAAAAAACAAAACATAACAAAATTTAAAGATGAAAAAAAACACCAGAAACATGAACAACGACCCCCATGAAAAGTGGGTTGTTAGGTTCATCCAAGGTACAAAAAAAAACACATTCCTTAAAAAAAATACATTTATCCCCCAACCCCCTGGCAGGCGAGGGTTCGATTATGAGAATCGGCCCCTTCACTGCTAGGATCCAATCCTTAGAATAGCCCCCCTAATAGGCAGGGAGTTGATTCTCATAATTGACCCCCTGTCTGCCAGGGGGCCATTGTACGTGCACGCCCGATAGAACAAAAAGAAAAAGTTTTTACACTCATAATAATTATTCTCAAAAGGTAAAATTCTAACTACAATTATTACAATAAAATAAGACTAAGATGGAACATATGGTGGGTCCTTGTCCTGTGCTTTTACTCTTGCAGCCAGAACCTCTGAAGCTGGTTGTGTTGACCTTTTCTCTGCTTGGTCAACTTCCTCTTCTTGAGATTACTATTATGAAGTTGCAAAATATGTTGAAACATTGGGTGCATAAAATTCATGGGTAGGTCATAGTGGATGTGGTGATGCTGAAGCTGCTAATGGAGGTGGAGTTTTTCTCGCAAAGGAAGTCTGATAAATTACTAGAGAGAAAATCTGCAAGTTCTCATCGAAGATAGACCATTTTTGAACTAATACTCTAACTGTAACATTGGATTCTATGAGATTAGACAAGTATTGAACATTTTCTTCCATAGGTATATTCTCTGTTGTGATTTGAGTAAGAGGTTTTGCTTCTTCAATGCTCACGACTTATTTAAGAATTCCCTACAGAATTCCCTACAAAAATTCTGATGCGTAGGAAGCTTTTTGATGGGATTTATTTCCCTCTCTTAACCACTGTCGGTGTTGTTGAAGTAGATATGCATAATTTTCCCTTTCCTGTTCTATATGAGTATTGAATGTTTGTTGCATTCTACTATCTGAAGTTTGTCTCACCAGTAGCTCTTTTATAAGCAGCTCTTGAGCCCTTATTTTTGAACGAATAGAAGCTAAGTAGGTGGGCCAATTATTCAATCTAGCAGTGATGGTAGATCCTCTATCTAGAGTGCCTTCTAGAGTTTGCTTTTCTGCTAGAAACTCATTATGGGCCTTCTGTAGGGCTTGTGTAAAATTTGGATTTGAAACAATTGTTGGTCGAGTCTACATTTACAACACTTGTGCATGGAGTTGGAAATTATGATCAATCAATTGTTCTACCAAATTTTCAAAAACAACAATATGATCCTCAATCTTGACCGAACTCAGAACTATCTTAGTACTTTGTGGATTTAGGACTTGTGTTGTACTGGTAATAGGTATCTTAGTCATTTTTATCATGCAGGTGCTCAGTCAACAAACTTGTTATGTAATGATCTTAGGCAGTTTCATCATAGAGAGTTTGTTCATATGAGTTATATTTTGAATTGGCCTCTGAATTATTGTGAATGTCTGACTGATTTAACTCCAACTGATTTCATCTCATTGGTTCAGCCCCGACTAGTGTTTTTCTGATTGAGTATGCTCTGATTGGTTTTTCTCCGACAAGTCCTATTCCGACTGGTGTTTTTCAAACTACTCTTTATCATATTGATATTTCTTGATTAGTTCCTTTTTAGACTGCTCTTCTTTAGACTGTTCATGGTCTAAATGATGGTGCTCTTATAAATCATGGGCTAGATATTGGATAGGATTATCATTTGTCAAACCAATCTCAGTTATTGTGTGATTCTAATGTGACTAGTTGTGAGAATGGACTTCGGTGCCATTGTGTTGCTGTTGTTGATAAGTAGAGCTAGAATTGTGCTTAAATTTTTTTATTAACTTCATACATTTTGTTTTGAATGTTGTCAGTAAGAAAATTCCTAGAAATTTTTAGCGCATCTAGGATTTGACTCTTGATGGAAGTATTTTATCTTTCCGAGTCTTCATGGTTATTTTTTCTTCTGGTTTTAGTTGTTTGATTACTTCAACCAATTGTTGTTGATTTTCAAGATCATCCATTTTGATTTCTTTGAGAACTTTTTTCCACTGATATGACTTTGTTTTAGATGGGATGGTCTTAGGACTAACATATTCTTTGCAAGCGGACTTCTACGAAGATTCAGGGAAGGGGACTCACATGTTGGCTTTAAAGGGTTGCAAATATAAGGAAACCTAAAAAAAAAATCTTCGACTTCAATATCCTTCAAAGGGGTGATGATGTCATGGGATGGGTTGAAAACTACAAGTGGAATGACATAGTTGGTGTTGAACTATTGACACAGTTCGTCAAATATTTGGTTAATAGATGTTTGGTAGGGGACTTCCTGAGGGTTGACTTTAACAAAGTTGTTATACTAGATATAGGTATTGTCTAGTCATAATTGGATATGGGAGAAAGGGTGAAGGGCTCGACAGATATGTTGAGGGACCCTCTATTTTTTAGAAATGTTCTTGATATTCAAGAGTCAATTCCTAAAAATCTCATTGGGGCTTAGCGATTGGGGTTCCCCGACCAACTATTGTAAAAAATTATGAAATTATTCATTAGGGGTGTATCTTTCTTAGTAAAGTTGACCTCCCCAATAGGTGGGTTAGACTTCATGGCTAACCAAATTAACAAGGAAATAAATTGAATGGCCTTACCATAGTTTTGGTAGTCTTGGTAGTTGGATTTAACAAGGTCGGCTACATGGTTTTCCTAGTTGTATTCATGTCTGGAATTCGCTATCTCACCTATGGATTTAATCATTGTGAGTTTAACATCTAAGCTTCGACTGGTTAAGGTGAGGCATAAGGTAACAATTTTGAAAATACATCTGACTAGGGATTCTTGGACTTGATTAATAAGCAGACATCATGAATTTTCCTCGAGGCACCTCCAACAAACTTCGTGAGCCACTTATTGACATCGATCGTATTCAACACCTTGATTCCTTTGTAGGGTAGCCCAGTTATCAGGTGGATGGTGGTACCATAGATGGATTGTAGTTGATGCAGCCAATTTTTTTCATTGTGATACCTATTGTCTAGGTATTTCACAACCTCCTCTTTCATCCCCTATAGGTCTCTGACTAACAGTGCGTCAAGAATGTCGTGAATGCTAGATTTTTCTAAGAAATCAGTCTAGGAATTCCATTGATCTCCCATCTTGGCCTGATAGGATTCAAAATTATTTTCCCATGCAAGTTCCTCAACCTTTACCTATTTGATGTTATCCATACGAATTTCTAATTATGTTTTCTTGGTAAGGTCTTGCCTTAGTTTGGGGCTCAAATGTAATCTCTTCTTCATTGGACCTGTTTTTCTCATTTGCAATGGACAAATCATCTCGTTATTCCTCTATTATGAGGCAACTGATAATTTCAAAGTCAGAAATAACAAGGCTTGGTATATCAGGGCTATCTTCCAAGTCACAAGGAGTATTAACTTAAATTTCAGGCAATATTTTCAATAAACCAAGGCACTCTTTAATTTTTGTAATAGTGGCATTGATTGTTCCATCATTATCACTCGATTGATGCCCTTTGAAATGTCTCTTCAATTTATGATTGACTCTTCGATCATCACCATAATCATGCATGTCTTCTACTTGCCCCTTTTCCTGCAGAGTGGGTAGTAATTGTGAAATATTTTGAAATAATCTTTGTTGATCCTATGAGCGTAATGTTATGTGCAGAATGTGTGGCGTTTCAAAAAGGGATGGTGGTACTTTATTACTCTGGTTGATGGGTCCCTCTCCTTTTATTTTGTGACATATTCTATCGGGTTCATAGAGTTCTTATACATGAGTGATTTTCTGGAACTACTCCCAGATGAATAGTCTACATTTTTTCCTGGTTTACTGAACTATCGAATCGTACTCGATATGCTTGGTTGGTCTGCGAGATGTTGCTTCTATGATAAAAGTTGGTTTGTTCCCTTGTTTTCTATATGTATTTCATTTTTATATTGTTTTCATTCTGAACATTGTTTCGCCCTTATGAGATTGTGAATATCAGGCTCCAACTCCATAATGTTGTTTAGTGTAGTTACCTAGTACACCTTTCCAATTGTTTTTATTGGTGAACCGACTATTATGTTGGTTATATCTATAACTATCTTTTTTTAATTATTTTTATTAATTTAATTTTAATAAAAAAATGAAAAGAATAAATAATAACTTAATAAATTTTAATTAACTTTATTTTTAATAGTTTAACTTTTTACATATTAATTGGTTAGCCTTTTTCATCCATTGTCATATGGCTAAGTTACCTATGCTAAGTATTATCAAGGAATATATCTTTTAAGTCAGACACCATTAACTAGTTATTTGAAAAGGTGCCCCTGGAAGGCCTTCAATTGTATAGCTCCTGAAGGAGAGATATTTTAAACAACGAATGGTCCTAACCATGCAATTTCGAGCTTATTCGGCTTGCCTTTTACTTTACTGTCATATAGTAGAACTAAATTATGAACTTGAAAATGCTTAGCCTATAGGTTCCTTTCGTGCCATGTGTTTTTTTGTTCCTTATTTACCTGTTGATGGTAAAGGACATAAAGTCGATCTTCCTCTAGTTGATGTAAGTTTCTGAGTCATTACACGTGTAAGTTTGTATTACATTTTAGTATAGTCAACGCGCTCTGTGCTTGATGAACAGTGAAATGGTACAACTATATCCTGAACATAAATAAGTTTAAATAGTGTTGCTCCTATTGACTATTTATACAGTATATGATAGGCCCACAAAATCGTTAGAAATGTATCATTCTAGTCATCCATGTCGACATTACAAATTTCCATTAAACCTTTGTTCAATGTTTTGTTGAACGACTCGACAACACCATTACATTGTGGATGATAAAAATTAGTCTTATGGTGTTCGATCATGAAATTCATTGTCAATACTTTGATTGTACGATTTATAAAATGGGTTCCTCTATCGCTGATAAGAACCAAGGGGAAGCCAAATCGTGTTACTATTTTTCATATATAAATTTGTCTACAACGTCTTTAGTGCAGGATCTAACTAGCTCAACTTCTTCCCACGTTGTTAGATATTTGACAATAGTTATTATATATTTTTCTCCCATCCTCTTACCTCTTTTGGAAAATGGGTAGACAAAGGCGATCGCCCATATCTCAAAAGGTAGCAAAGCGATAACTAATTACACTGACATTTGGTGTTTCGATAGAGGATGGCTTCCCACGTTGTTAGATATTTGACAATAGTTATTATATATTTTTCTCCCATCCTCTTACCTCTTTTGGAAAATGGTTAGACAAAGGCGATCGCCCATATCTCAAAAGGTAGCAAAGCGATAGCTAATTACACTGACATTTGGTGTTTCGATAGAGGATGGCCCGTTCTTTGACATACATCGCATTTTTGTACATATTGATGATAATCATTGAATAGTGTTGGCTACCAAAGTCATGTTTGCATTATCTTCCATGTAGTTGTTTCTCCTTGGTAGTGTCCTTCGACTCTCCCATTGTGTGCTTCATAAATGATTACTTCTCTTTCATGTTCTAAAGCACATCTATGAAGTACTTCATCAATTGCCAACTTGTATGACTATTCATTTATTAATTTGTATGATGATACTTTTATAGCAAGTGCCTTTTCCTTCTTATCGAATAAATTGTTTAAGTGTTTTTTTAGTATGTAAGAATTTTGCAATTTCAACAAGTTCTGATGGAACTCCTTCAATTTTGAATAGATGTGCATATGGAAGGTTGTCATCCATATCATTCGATTCCTCCTGAGACTCAAGTCAGGATAGATGGTTGGGAACGACATTATTTTTTCCTGGTCATGCAATAATTTTCAATTCGAATTCTTGGAATAGTAATAATCATCGGCAGATTCGACCTTGATGAACTAGTTTGTTCACAAGGTATTTAACACTTGGTGATCAATGTAAAATATGAAAGGGTTGGGAAAGAGGTTGTGTCAAAATTTTTGCAATGTGAAATACATTGCTAGAGCTTCATGTTATGTCATGGAGTAGTTTCGTTTAGCTTTGTTAAACTTCCAACTAGCATAGTTGTTTGGATGGTCTATTAGTTCCTTGTTGGGTTGTGCTAGGACTACTCCAACTACAATGTTTGATGCAACGACATGTACATGGAATTTTTTGGGTCAGTTAGGAAACTTAAGGATTGGAGCTTCAACTAATTTCTTTTTTAGCAATTGGAAAGACTCATCGCATTCACTAGACAAACTAAAAGGAACATATTTCTTTAGAAGCCTGTCAATTGAAAATGTGATGTCAGAGTAATGTGGAGTAATGTCTAATGAATTTTCTATAATATCCTGTATGTCTTAAGAAATTTTTTATTTGTTTCTGATTTACAGGAGGCTTCATATCTAAGATTACCTTGATTTTTTCCATATTGACTTTGATCCCTTCCTTTGAAACCTCATGGCCCAACAATATTCCAATAAGTGTTTCAAATATACATTTTTTTTATATTCAAGGATAAACCTATCTGACGACATCGCTCAAGTATCAGCCGTAACCATTGAATATGGCATTTTAATAATGTGTATGCTATCCATTCATCAAAATATAATACCATTGTTTTATAGATATACTCTTGGAATGCTTTTCAAATGATTCTTAAGAATGTTGCTAGGGCATTCTTTAAACCAAAATGCATTACTTTGTAAGAAAAAGAGTTAAATTCAATAACAAAAGTTCTTTTTTCTCGATTTTCTTTTGCTATAGGTACTTTTTTATAGCCCAAGAAATCGTCAGTGAAGGAATAACATTCATGGCTCACGACCTCATTTAAGATTTCATCAACAAATGGATTTGGGAATGGGTTTGTGACTGCTAATTTATTTAATCCTAGATAATCGACACAAATGTGTATTCTGGTGCCACGTGCGGGGGCGCCCATGGTCGAGCACGTTGTGCATATCAACGACATAGCGACCCCCTACCTATCACGGGGCCATTGGGAAATTCTAGCCCATGTGAACTTTTTATTTTGAAAATTAATCTATATTTTGTTAACTAAATGTTAATTTTTTTAATGATATGGATTTTTTGTCTGGTATCTTGCATGAACATAACAACCTAGCTAACACATAACTATAAGTAAACCTATAGGGGTTTAAGACCTGCACTCGATTTGAACATAAGTCTACCTAGTTCCAAAAATTTCCTAAATTTCAAAGTAATAAATTGAGTTGCTCCCCAAGAAAAAGAAAACAAATTTAAAAAAAAAATGATTTGTCAGCATATAACAAACTATTTTCCTGAAAAATCCTCGTTCAATGGTCAAATTAAAAGGGAAAATAACCTTTGAAATGTGATAATATCCCGTTGAATGTGTTTTCGATGACAATGTAGCTACTCCACAAGATCTCTCCAAGTCTTTTAATGAACCTCGAGAAGTCTTGATGTGATGTGAGGAATAGTGATAACGAAATTTATTATATAGCGGAAATTATGGAATTGTTTTATCTCTTCTTGAATGTGGTATTAAAAATAAAACCATAAAAACTTAATATATAGTTAATATTATGATGATACAGTTATTATGTTACATGTTGGATAAAAAAAAAATCAATTGTCTATAAAAAATTTTATAATTTAAGTAAAAGATTTAGTTTAATTTGAAGGAATGTATTAAACGACTTTTTTTTAGAAAATTTGAATAGAAATTAGAGTCATAATTTTCAAGAGAAAATTTTCAATAAATTGTAGAAGAAATTTTGGAGGGAAATACTCAAACAAAATTTTTGGAGGGAAACTTTGGAGGGAATTTTTCATTATTTAAGTTATATATTATCATTAGGAGAGAGTGCATTTGTATCATTCAACCTCTTTTATTTGAAATTCATGGATTCGTCTCATAGTGAAGTTTCTCTTTGTGAAGCATCAACATCTTCGTCGCGTAACAACTCAATTGCTATTGATGAATATAACGAAAATTATTTCACTATGAATAGAGAGTCAAATCTTCCACTTAGTCTTAATCCTAAGAACTATGAGAGTAGCACGTATGAAGGGTAGGATGAATAATTTCAAATAAATAGAGAGTCACATTTTCCACTTAGTCCTAATCTTATGGACTATGAGAGCGGCAATAAGGAAGGTCAGGATGAATAAAGTGCAATAAACTGAGAGTCACATTTTCCAATTAGTCCTAATACTAAGGACTATGAGAGTATTAGTTACGAAGGGCAGTTTGAACAATTTCCAGTAAATAAAGAGGCACATTTTCCACTTAGTCCTAATCGTAAGGACCATGAGAGTGGCAATGACGACGGGCAGGATGAAGAATTTTAAGTAAATAGAGAGTCACATTTTCCAATTATTCCTAATCCTAAGGACTATGAGAGCAACAATAATGAAGGGTAGGATGGATAATTCTAGTAAATAAAGAGACACATTTTCCACGTATTCCTAATCGTAAGGACTACAAGAGAAACACTGACAAAGCACAGGATGAAGAATATCTAGTAAATAGAGAGTCAAGTTTTCCACTTAGTTCTAATTCTAAGGTCTATCAAGGTATCACTAATGAAGGGCAAGATGAAGATGATGAAGAATATTCTCCAAGTCATTATTTCAAAAGCACAGATGATGGTAGTGAAAATTTTCATGCAACTAAGGATGGTAATGAATATTTTTCAAACTATGATGGTCATTCATTTCCTAACTATGTTCAAAAGTATCATAGTGAGGATAATATTCCTACTAATGATGATTAAAATGCTTATATAGATGATGATGAAATGATGGAGACGTTGTCAGCAAATATTGTATCTAGGAGTAGGATTAGACCTTTTTCTATCAATCCAAGATGGTCTAGTTATACAAGGGGTAGAGCATAATATCTCACGAGAAGAAGTTCTATCAGTGATCTCATTTCAAATGAATTTTGTCAAAAGGATTTCTTGAAAAATATGGATTTCAATTTTTCATTGGGGAAAAGGAAGAGATATTTGTCAATGAATAAAAGCATGCAAAATTCATATTTTATGGGGTGCATGCAATCTTCAATGTCAAGTTATGATTATCATATTGGGCCTTTATTTATCTATAGAAAGGCTTTCAAAATGTTTCATTCAATTGGTAATTTTATTCTTACAAGAATCCAAGAAAATTTGGAAAAAGAACCCACATTTTATTCAGAATTACGTGATGCAATCCTATATCACTCAAGCCTGCAATACCCAGGATCTCCTAATACTGCCCTGCAATTCCTGTTTTTTCCAAGTTTAAAACCTTCTAATTGTTTATCATGCATTCAAAAGACCACAAACATTCTTGAGCTTTCTCTCAAAATTTCGCATCCCTTTATCAGACTACACAATCATCGGCGGTCGCATACATATCTCTATCCATCAATACCATTTCTCCCTCCATTTTATGGTTTCCTGCAAATCTACACAATCTATTTATAAATAGGGAATCTGCTTTAATTTTTCCAAAACCCGATCGCAACACCTTAGTATTTGAGCACTTTTACAGGTCAGGGAGCCGAGAAAAGATTAACTGTCAAATTCAATAACCTGCAAAGACCCACTACTGACTTCCCAACAGGCTCCTCAGGAAAATAAGTTACAGAGGGAGGAATTACACTGAGAACTTCCCAACATAAACAGTATTCTCTCTGCTCGAATCGTTCCAATTATCCATGTAAGTGTAAGCATACAATACACTCCACTGCGCATTTGTTTTGAAAACCGCTCCTCCGCCTGCTGGCGGTAAACATATATAAATCTGCTTCCTGCTAAAGACAATACGCTCTACACTATACAGTTCACATACAGTACTGTCAATTCAAATTGGTTTTTAATTAAATCTTAGAACAGAGTATGAACGCCATTCTGCGTTCTCTTACCAGATCTCCTCTGCATGATGCTTATCAGCGTCCACTTTAATTCTGCACTTATTTAGGCACATTCTAATGACAGCCTTAAACCACTCCTAAACTTGATTTCAAATGGGATCAACGCAACAAGGGATTAAAATCCACAATTTATGCAACAGTTATTCAAACACATTGATTTATTCAAACTGTTAATCGACCATTCACGCTTTCACATCGATATAAACGACCATTCACGCTTTCACATGGATTTAACAATTGTCATATTAATATTCATCCTTCTAGCTATACAACTTTTCACAATCATCCTATATATATATATAATATATATTTATATATATATATTATATATATATATATATATATATATATATATATATATATATATATATATATATGATTTAAAACAAAGCAAATTACTTACAAACTTGTGTTGGCCAGATAATTAGAATTCATGGCCCTTTACAAACTTTCTTCATGGCCAAATATTCAACAGTCGTGGCCTTACAATTTGCTGAAGGCTTACAGCCTTGTTGTCCAAGCCTACTCTCTATCTCCCACTCTCTCACTCTCTCACCCTGATCTTTAATGCCTTTGAGGCTTCATAATTTATAAAACTTAGCATGATCTAAAAATCCTAAAATCACTCAACTAAAAGCTCTAAAACTCTACATGCAATACATAGAAATGGAAAAAAGCATCTTGAGGCTTTATTCCATCGTTTTCCCTGTTCTAAAATAGAAAAGCTTCCTGATCACTTAATGATCCACATCCATTCCTTTTATGCGTAAAAGCTCTCCCTAATTCCTATTTTCTCATTTATTTATTTTGAGAATATCTAATTAAATCACACTTAAAAGCCTAAATATTAGACTGACTTGGAACTTAGGAAACTAATGCATAACCCCCTATGTCTACTATTTACAATGATTTCCCTTGGGATGAATGCTCCTGCATCAGACTCCCAAGGTAGAAAAAATTCATGATCTCCTGATCATGTGTTTAGATCTATGTTTGCCTGGATCTCATATCTCGTGTTGCAACTTTCTATTTGTCGCTGCTTCTGTCTGTTGTTCTTCTCCACGCCTCCACACTTTATGTTGCATCGCTCCACTAACTGCACTTTCACAATATGTCTCTGTTTTCATTTTGTTGCTTCTGCTGCTTCTCTTCCTTGCTGATGTCTTCCTCTGAGACACTTTCAACATGATTCTTCTGATTAATTCAATTTCCTTGTCCAATAAATCTTCAAGCTACTGATTTCTTGTTGCCACCCAATCATCCATGCCCTCTTGTCTTCTGGAACATAAAACTTCTTCTCCCTTCATTTCACTGCTCAACTGAGTCAAATGTTCTTCAGTACCAATACCTGCATTCACCAAACACTTGTTAAAATAAAATTCATAAGGCCTCAGTGCCTTACTTCCCATTGCCATTATTTCAGTATACTGATCCCAATCATTCTTGAGATTATCACTCAGTCTATCCTCAGCATCATCTTCTCCGAGAATGCCTCTGTATTCTGGTTCATAAAAATGAACCTCTTTATTTTCATTCATCTCTGCCTTTATATTCTGAATATTTATTCTCTGTACTTCTAGTCTCTTCTCTAGAACACTTAACTCATGCCATAAATCTGTCATCTCTTTTGAGAAACTTTCTGTGCAATCTTCAATACTTTCACAAGCCAAGCTTTCTGTTGTTACCATCTCATCATCTGTTATCAGAACATAATTCTGATTCTCAACTCCTGCAATAAACTCAGTTATTTGTCCATCACTTAACAAATTATCAGCATTTATAACAAATTAATCATCATCATGTATCATCCCTGCATTCATACAGAAACTTTCAGTTTGCACAAAATGTTCAACAGTATTAGCTGTTACTTCCCTTATCTGTGCTTCAGACTGATTCTCTTCTTCTGCATCCACAAGAACTTCCTCTTGTGCTGTAACAGTTTCACAAGATTGCACATCCTCCTCAGTAAAACCTGTAATCACATCACAATTGTCAGCTACAAAAATACATGGTTTTACATTACCCAGTTGATCTGGATTTACCCAATAACTCAAGGAATCATCAATGATCTTCTCCTCTGTTTCACCAATGGAAACCTCCTCTTCCCACTCAGCGGCTCTGAGTTCTTCCCATCTCAACTGTACATCCATCATCTGCTCAAGCTTCCTCAGCTCCTCTGTTAATTGCATGCTTATCTGTAAATCTCTTTTCTGTTGTAGCCTCTGCCACTTCACTCTCTTCCTCATCAGTAACCCATGTTTCTGGTCTTTCACATTTTCCTGCAACAACTCCATCAATAGCTCAAGATGAACTGCTATCTCAGCTTTCTCTTTCTCATACTCTTCCTGAGTCAACTGTTGTCTTATGCCATTTGCCTTGGCATATTTCTTCTCTTTTCTATTGTGGCCTCTTTCTGAACCTCTGCTCTCTCTTTATGACTTTCAGTAGTCATCTCCTTCGCCATAAGTTCCTCACCTATGAGTTGCATGAAGCCTCTACCACAACAAACTCTCTTGCTGCCACTTACCTCACCAATCCTTCCCTCCGGATTTGGTCTTTTGGTAATCATTGGTCCTCTGCTGGAACCTTTCGAGCATCCTCCACTGCTTCTGTAGGCTTCTCTGATCTGCAACTTTATTCAACCTCTGTTGAATCTTTAGGTTCTGCCACATTCACTTAGAATCCCTTGCTCGACTCCTTTATCACTGCACTCTAGCTGTGATCTACTTCTTCCCGCTGAGATTTCTTCACTATGCCTGTAAATCAAATTATCCAAGCATAACCTTTAAACCAGAGATAAATACTACCTGTCAGCTCACCTTTCAAGATCCTGTTGATCTTGTTTCACTTCCTCATCCGCACTGCATCTCTTTGATGCAATATTCATCAGTTCCAAAATCTAACATTCATTCATCACATGCAATTAACTTAACTTAAAAAAAAAAAAAAACTTGAAGCTTCAAACAGAGCTATTCCTGCTCTGATACCACCTGATGCAGTCCTATACCACTCAAGCCTGCAATACCCAGGATCTCCTAATACTACCCTGCAATTCCTGTTTTTTCCAAGTTTAAAACCTTCTAATTATTTATCATGCATTCAAAATACCACAAACATTCTTGAGCTTTCTCTCAAAATTTTGCATCCCTTTATCGAACTACACAATCATCGACGGTCGCATACATATCTCTATCCATCAATACCATTTCTCCTTCCATTTTATGGTTTCCTGCAAATCTACACAATCTATTTATAAACAGGGAATCTGCTTTAATTTTTCCAAAACCCGAACGCAACACCTTAGAATTTAAGCACTTTTACAGGTCAGGGAGCCGAGAAAAGATTAACTGTCAAATTCAATAACCTGCAAAGACCCACTACTGACTTCCCAACAGGCTCCTCAGGAAAATAAGTTACAGAGGGAGGAATTACACCGAGAACTTCCCAACATAAACAATATTCTCTCTGCTCGAATCGTTCCAATTATCCATGTAAGTGTAAGCATACAGTACACTCCGCTGCGCATTTGTTTTGACAACCGCTCCTCCGTCTGCTGGCGGTAAACATATATAAATCTACTTCCTACTAAAGACAATACGCTCTACACTATACAGTTCACATACAGTACCGTCAATTCAAATTGGTTTTTAATTAAATCTCAGAACAGAGTATGAACGCCATTCTGTGTTCTCTTACCAGATCTCCTCTGCATGATGCTTATCAGCGTCCACTTTAATTTTGCACTTATTTAGGCACATTCTAATGACAGCCTTAAACCACTCCTAAACTCGATTTCAAATGGGATCAATGCAGCAAGGGATTAAAATCCACAGGGTATGCAACGGTTATTCAAACACATCGATTTATTCAAACTGTTAATCGACCATTCATGCTTTCACATCGATATAAACGACCATTCACGCTTTCACATGGATTTAACAATTGTCATATTAATATTCATCCTTCTAGCTATACAACTTTCACAATCATCCAATATATATAGATATATATATATATATATATATATATGATTTAAAACAAAACAAATTACTTACAAAATTGTGTTGGCCAGATAATTAGAATTGATGGCCCTTTACAAACTTTCTTCGTGGCCAAATATTCAACAGTCGTGGCCTTACAATTTGCTGAAGGCTTACAGCCTTGCTGTCCAAGCCTACTCTCTATCTCCCACTCTCTCACTCTCTCACCCTGATCTTTAATGCCTTTGAGGCTTCATAATTTATAAAACTTAGCATGATCTAAAAATCCTAAAATCACTCAACTAAAAGCTCTAAAACTCTACATGCAATGCATAGAAATGGCAAAAAGCATCTTGAGGCTTTATTCCATCTGTTTCCCTGTTCTAAAATAGAAAATCTTCCTTATCACTTAATGATCCACATCCATTCCTTTTATGCCTAAAATCTCTCCCTAATTCCTATTTTCTCATTTATTTATTTTGAGAATATCTAATTAAATCACACTTAAAAGCCTAAATATTAGACTGACTTGGAACTTAGGAAACTAATGCATGACCCCCTATGTCTACAATTTACAATGATTTCCCTTGGCCTGAATGCTCCTGCATCAGTACGTCATAAACGAGAGTTTGGGCCATTAGCAAATACCATAATGTCATGGATAAAATAATTCTTTTCAAATCATGGAGAGTGTATGCCAAATAGAGACACCATACATATTCTATATAATTTCAAGACGAGAAATATACAACTTATACAAAGAATATGCAAAAGGTGTTGAAGGAAATGGTCATTTTATTGCATATCAATATTTGGTGAAGATATGGAAGAAAAAATTCAACAATGTCTGTATTCCTAAGAAGACAAGGATGGGGGTTTGCAATAAATGTTCTTCTCTTAAATAAAAAAAGGGATAAATGTCAAGGGGGCGGAAAGAGGTAAGCATTCCTAACATTATTTTTAAAATTGTATAGTCGTCAACTATGAAAACATATTGATTAATAGCTTTCTTTTATGTTATTTGTAGATTCCATTGTCAAAGCACTCAAGAGCATCGCGAACAACAAACAAGTGAAAGGAAAAGTTGTACAAGCATCGAAATAAGTGTTATGATAATCCAAATAAATATTTTTGTTTGATAATTGATGGTATGGACCAAAAGAAAACACTTCTACCACATTTTTTTCGCACACCTAAAAATTTACAGGAGGAAAATTTTATTCAGTTTCACTTGGTCAATTCTATTGTCTTCAATGGGAAAAAAGTCTCCAAGGGTTTAATTCACAACTCCAAATATTCATAACGATGCAAATATGACAATAACGATAATTCATGATGTGCTTTCGCATTGGTCTAGTAATCTTCTTGAAGTTTTGTATCTACAAATGGACAACACTTGTCGTGAAAACAAAAATCATATTGTTTTTGGATATCTAAACATGCTTGTTGAATTGATAATTTTTTAGAAGGTAAAGGTTGGTTTCCTTCTTGTTGGGCACACTCATGACCATATTGATTAGATGTTCAGTCGTTTTTCAGTCACATTGAGGAGGAAGGATGTTGGGAGCTTGCCATCATTAATTGAATGTATTAAGAAATCATACATGCCAGAGCCTATTTTCCATGTGTTGGAAGAAATTGTTGACATGCGAAGGTTTATTCTGGGATCGCATGGTGAGGAGAAATTCATTGAAAAACTTAATGACATTAGCTTCCAACATCAATTTCGTATCAAACAAATTGATGGGAAAACACTAATATGGGGCAAGAAGTATTCAACTACTGCAAAATGAGCTTCGTCATCAAGTTTGGTATTTTTGAAGTTCATTCCAAGTCATCCAATATTTGTGCCAAATATATTGTTATTACAGTCAGTTGTTGAAGTTCATAATGCACGAAGGCAGAAGAGAGATATACATTATTCTAATTCCTAATATATATTATATATTATATATATTATATATATATATATATATATATTATATATATATATATATATATATATACTATGAGTACTTTGATGTTGTTGATTCAATTTGGTGGGAGTATTTTTTCAATAATAAGAGTGATATCATTTCAACATCAACAAATGAAGATATACTTTTGAAGACTGCATCTATTTGGCCACAAAATGTGTCAAATGAAAATGAGGAAATAACCATTGTTGAACAACGACATCTCAAGGTATTATTAATTCTTCACAGGTAGAGGAAAGAGAAATGTATATTGGTTCCAGAATATCTCATGCACAACATGAAGCCATGGAAGACCTTTACAAGGGTTCAGTACAGGATATTAAGGAGGGTTGCATGATCGTAGTGTTAGAAGATGGAGGTGCACATGGCTATCCATTCTGGGTTACAAAGGTTATAAAGGTCATTACATAAAATGAAGATGTTGCAGCTGTTGAATTACATTGGTATGCCAAAAATAAACACCCATGCAATGGTGTGTGCAAGCCAGAGATGGTAATTTATAAAAAATTGGTGGAAAGAGAAAAAGAAAGGTTACAAATATAGATTGTCGATGTACATAACTCTTAAAATTGGAGGATGTTGACATGCTTTTTTATGACTTCAATTTAAAAAAGAGATGATCTCTTCGCTTCAAGACAATAGAGATTCTAAAGAGGTTGCTACCGGAA
This sequence comes from Pinus taeda, assembly GCA_000404065.3. Classification (NCBI taxonomy): domain Eukaryota; kingdom Viridiplantae; phylum Streptophyta; class Pinopsida; order Pinales; family Pinaceae; genus Pinus; species Pinus taeda. The sequence continues at coordinate 19,108 of APFE031394371.1, forward strand.
GAAACAGTGTTGAGATGGGAGTCTGATGAACCCAATCATAGATCTAGAAGACTTTTGAAACCTAAAATGGTGGGCATGCATGTTGAATCAGATGGGGCACTAATTGATGAAAGAGAAGAATATGGAACATCTTCATATGCATCTAGTCATTCATCCGAAGATGTGAATTTTGATGGCGTGCAAGAACATATGAGTGATTTTGAATAATTGTCTAAGACAGTTTATATAATTAATGTTTACATGGTATCGTGAAATAAAATTTTTAACTTCCATAGGATGTTACATGAAGTAATGAGTCATTTTTAAGTTTGTTGGATTACATTTTTTAATTATGATGAATTTGTTTGTTTAGAATACCCACAATGCAACAATAACTTAGAGAAATAATTTATGTTTCATTCAATCTACAAGTATTGGTATTTTAATTAATTTAGTCATATAATTTATTCATGATATCATGGTTGAAATATGTTGAAAACTTAAAGTTTTTTAATTCTATGGTTGAAAATTTGTCAATTTTTTTTTTTAATCTTTAATGTTATGGTTGAAAACAATTAGAATTTTAGCGGTATTTAGTGTCATGATATTATATGTTTAACGACATGGATGAAAATTGTTGGAATACTAATGTGTTTCGGATCCCGTTATTTTATCTTTAACGTCATTACTAAAAAAAGTTGAAATTGTACCCAAAGAAGAAAATTGTTATTCTACCAACAACATTAGTGTGTTTTTTTCATTTATTTTGCACAAAAAAATTGGTTTTATTACCATTTTTAAAAAAGTTGAAAATTAACCCTAAAAAAAATAAAACATCATTCCAGAATACACACTTTTCGTTTATGGGTTTTTTCATGTTTTTTGGGTGTTTTTGGCTAGAGTTCTCGGTTTGAGTTTATAGTTCCCTTTTAAAAGTTTACATTGTTTGTTACATTGTATGCAGAAAACATATATATATATATTTATATAATTATATATATTATATATATAATATTACATATATATATATTATATATATATATCATTTATATTATATATTATTATACATATTACATATATATATATATATATATATATACATTATATATATATATTAAATATTATATAATATATATATATATATATAACTGTTGGGACAATTACGCTAGTCTAACTGTCTCACCAAACATGTTACTTAGTCTATCATTAGTTAGCCTTTCATTCCATTATGGGCTTGTCGGCATGCCTTGGGCTAGTCGGTTGAGTTAACTAGCTCCTCCAACACCTTGCTATCCCACTTCTCATAGGGTTCTTCGAATTCATTCCCACAAATTCACCACAATTATCTTTCCTCAAAACCTTAGTTTTTTCTTTGTTCAATTTTCCACAAAATACTTAAAGTCTTTGAATTTTTTCAAAGACTTCAGATTTCTACCTAAGGAAATAAATTAAAGTAACACATGCATAAACCATGTACACATGATTTTCCCTAGAAAATCCCAACTGAGGAAAAAACATGTAACACTAAATTTATTATTATTTTTTAATTAAACATAGTTAAGTCGGCCAACACCTTGGCCTCGCCCAAGTGAGCATTTTACTCAATTCTAGTACATTACAATGGAGAAACCCAAAACCTTTTAAAGGATTGAACTACATATAATGCCATGGGCTCAATATTATGGGTCACAATACGAGGTGCTTGAAACCATATGTGTTGACCTAAGAAACTTAACACTTTCACTAGGTATGTTTACCTAAAAATCCCCCTTTTAAACTTGAGTGGGGAAATTCATTGGATCCAATTCGAAAAAACTCACATACTCTCCTCCTTTATCACCTAGGTATGCATATATAATTTATCGGTTGGGGTGATCTGAACTTAAATAGGAACGTAACAAATTACAGATATAACCATAAATACAGAGATGTAGCAGAAATAACACTCCATTTATGCTTACAAACAGAATGGAAATAAGACTAGCTCGGGCGATGGTAGGTTATCTCCGAGAAGCGATGTGGTGGCTACATGCCTCTGAACTATGTTACAATGAGGCTCAAAGGCGTATTTATTATTGAGAAACAATTGAAAACCCTAAACATCCAAAAACCTAACCCTAGGAGATGAAGTGCCAAAACTATGGGCCAGGTTTAGGTAAATTGGTACATCAACTTCCGAGGGTCATAACTTTGGCAAATGATCTTCATTTGACGCCCACAATACCTCGTTAGAAATATCTATCCAAAGACTACAACTTTTGAGCAACCAACACTAGGCCACGCCCCTTGTTAGCCCTAATTTTCCCAAAAAAATGTCATTTAGGGCCTCAAAAACGGATTCAGAAGTTCAGGACTCGAAAAACTGCCAAAAATAGTAAATTGTGCTACAATTAAGGAAACTGAAAAACTGAAAAAGACAGTGGTGGGGGTCCCACTGGAAAAGGCAGGTGGCCACCAACATCCACCTAGATCACAGGGCATGCATTCCTAACTACTTCTCACAATCGTATACCCATTTACATGCAGTTACAAAGTAGTAACATTTTTGGTTATTGCTTTCCTTGCACTTATGTCGTCATTCTCTTAGTATCACACACTTGCTCACACCAAGTGCCCTCCTCATGTCTTTTCATCACAACCAATATCATGAATTTCTTTCCATCTATGTTGGCTTTGGTATTTTCCTCTGCATTTTATTTTTGAAAGAATGATCGCATGTCATCTTGAAGCAAGCCCTCCATGCACTACTCACGACTCCTTTGCACCTTGACCAAACAATAGAGTTCTTTCTTCACCAAGTAGAAACTTCTTATTTTTATCCCTTTGTTTGGGTGATAACAATTGTTAAAAAAAAGAGAGACAAATAAAAAATATAATAGACACAAAAATAAATGCACATCATGACAAACTCATAAAAGACCAACTTTACTTCGTTCACCCAATATAGACTACTTGCAAGTTCTTCAATCACTTACTAATTGTTTAGCGAATAAATAATAACTGCGCATTGATTATTAATCTAGTGTTCATATAGAACTTACAAACTACCATGCACTATAGATCAAAATACTTTATTGTTAAATGTCAATAAAATTGCAATATTGTAAATGTTTATTTTAAAACAAAATATAATGTCTTTTACAAATGATTGAAAAAAACAATTCACACTTACATAGAATTAATGATCACACTCACGTAATAAACACACTTATCTATATAACTAAATAAGACTTAAATTATTTTATAACTATCTCCTTAATTAATTTTCATCCAAACAGTGACATTGTTAAGTAGATTGTGTTACAATTCAATGAATCTTATAGGGGCAATTCCAGCTGACATTACATTGTATAAAAAATATCTAAACATATCTATATAAAACTTGCAAACTGTTATTCACTAAATGCCATATTATTGTTAAATATCAATAAAATTACAGTATTTTAGAAATTTATTTTATAAATCACTAAAAAACAAATTTACATAAAATTAATAATCAGACTCATAAAATAAACACACTTATCTATATAAAAAGATTAATTATTTTAAAACTATCTCCTTAATTAATTTTCATTTAATTTAATCTATTTTAATTGTTTATAAATCCGAAGAGTGGCATTGTTCGCTGGATTTTGTTACCATTCAACGAACCTGGCTGGAGGTGATTCCACCTCCTCATAATGAAATTACATTGTTATAAAAGATTTTTTACAACGGGAATGGAAATTTCATTTTGGATGAAGTTTGACTGATCTAAACTCTCATAGCACAAACATAACAAATTTGAAAAACTAAAACTTAAAACGCAACTGGAAGCAAGTTTTTTTTTATCTGCAATACGCCCCTCTCTTCGTTCTCGGAATTTGTGCTCTTGGCCTTTATTCCATTTCAATTATTATATTTTTTTGGGTAAAATATAATGTATTCAGTTTTTAGTTTGACTGTATATTAGTTTATTTATTAGTAGTTTGGTTCAAATTTAATATTAGAAATTAAATTTTAATAATATTTTAATTTATTAACTTTAATTTTATTAGTTTATTAATTAATTTTTTTATTATATAATAATGAGATTTATCATCAAATTACAATACAATCTTTAATTATGTACCGTCAAATCTTGATTTAAATCTATACATAATTATTTACTGATCAGCGTACCAACTGTTAAGCAACACAAAAGCCAAACATCAAGATAAATTGGTTAAAGATAATAAAGTATGAAAACATTACCCAGGGTAATAATTCTTTTTGTTTTACCCCGTTTCACACTGGACTACATTTATTATGCCCAGTCAATTACATAACAACAACGGAGAAGCCTATTTCCACTCCCATTACAAATTTAATGGGCCCTGACATGCTGGGGTGATAGACAGATATAACGCGGGCGTTTTTTTTTTTTTTCTCTGGAAAACAGCGGCCGCGTTATATCTGGCTATCGCCCAGCATGTCAGGGCGCATTAAATTTGTAATGGAGGTGGAAATATTCTCCCACCTCGAGCTTGGCCAGAATCATCTCCGGGTAATAACTCTGTTGGCTGTCGATTTGATTGATACTGCAGCCATATCACCTTCCTCGGGATTCCTGATCAAATCGATGGTGGAAACCCCGTTCATTCCATCGAACGGCTGGCATGGCTCCAAATGACTTTTCAGTCTCATGCTACTGGGGTTTGGTGCTCATTCGATGCATTTGGCCTTGGCTCCCGGTCGAGGTTCTACTGTTCGCGAATTAGCAGGCCGGGGTCTTTCCTATAACACCGTACAGGGGCGATCCTGGTGCCTCCCTCTCATGGAGTTCGGCAGTCCTTGTTGCAGTCAGGTCAGGTTGTTCGCTGGTTCTATATTTTTTTTTTTTTTTTTTTTTTTTTTTTTTTTTTTCTTCAAGTCTACATGTTCCTATTATTTCATGAAAGCTGTCATTTATTTCCAATCCGACTTCCGCTATTGCAGGCTCTGTCGCGCCATGAATATGATGCGCTGTCGGTGATGATGGTGAGTCGGCTCCTTCCCCAGGCATGACACACGTTTTCTCTCGGGTAAGTCTACACTTCCGAATCCCCTTTGATTCTGGACTGTGGTGGAAAAAAGGATCACTGGATTTCAAGCGGCTTCATACATAATTCCTCTTGTCAGGTTGGGTTGCCAGTTTCCGCTCTGGAAAGGGTTTCGTTCTGGCTCTTTTTTTTTTGGAGGCTACTCCCTACAGTTTACTACCCAGTAAAGGGTTTCATCTGCATGCGCTTTGATCAGAGTATACTGTTATAGTTCCGCCTTGTTTCTAATTTTAGCGGGCTTACTCGCCTGGGCAGAGGTCTTGCAAGTTTCTGGTGCCAACTTCGCCTAGGCTTGAGGTTGTATGATTCATGTACAATTATTTATCTCCCTGAACATGTGTTGATAAGTTATGTGATTCTTGGGTTGAGCGATAGTCCGCTGCTCCCTTTTGTTATGTATATATTTATGAATTTTAACTTTGTGGACTATCATTCGGCTCCTGGATTTGGCTACGGCCGCTACTCCTATCTCTACCCTATTATATATATACATGGATGTTTTACTTGGAGGAATGTATGTACATATAGTTATCTGGTTCATTTTCACGCTGTGTTTGATTCTTCACTAGGTTGAATAATGGATTCTAGTTCTCGTTATATCTATACGCATTTCTGTTTTGAAAACATTCTGGATAGTTTCAAAGATAGAGGGATAATTCCTTTTTGTCATAACAGTTTACCATTGCTCTGAATTCACATAATTGCGACTATCAGGGTATCAACTGTACTCGAGGAGAGGGTTTTGTACTCTCAGGGTTTGGTACGCTTCTTAGATTAGAGGAAAGAAGCCCGTTCATTACACGACTTTTCCTTGTTCTCCTGATGAGAACCCCAATCCGCAGTTAACCCATTAGGGTGCGCAGGGGTCCTGTATTGGCGCTATTAATAGCGCTGGTCATCTTAGTTTTCAGTGCTGTCTTACTGGTTAACCTCGCTATAACTGCATTGCTGGTTCCGACCTCTAATGGGCATCGTGTTCGTTAAATTCTCCAGCTAGCCTCGTCTCGCTCAGCAATTTCTCCTCTCTTCTTGTTTTATGAAAGAAATGTTTTCAGTTTTGCTTACTTTGAAGTATCGAAAGCAGTAATCTTTACTGTTGGATGGAAGTTGGGTAAATTCCATGATTGCCGAAAGATGAATATATTGTTAAGCTTGCTGTCTTGCAGTTTTTTCTAAAATGATCTAGGCATACACTACCCGGTTCCATAAGGGCCTGTGACTACAGCTAAGGTGTAGTTTTATGCTTAGATTTTCCTCGGTTTACCTACAGCGTGAGTACCCCCAGGATTCACCTAGGACTTTTCACCTGGTCCGCACAGACACGGGTGCCTCAACAGGGCGTCAGTCCCCTATAGTCTGTTTATTTAAAGAAATATCTGCATTTCTCAATTATGAACTATTTGTTTATTTCCCCACCTATAGTCACTGTTCCTGCCATAACACTTACTCCTAATAAAGTTTTCTACTTGAAACCCTCTAACAGAGTCTAACCAGAACATAAAATAGAGCCCTCTTAACAAAATCTAACCAGATAACATTAAATGGAGCTCTTCGGCAGCACAGTAACTTATAGTACAGGGTTATTATAAATTGTACTTACCTGTTCCCGGTATGTTAAGTAATTTGTTTCTCTCTTTCATAGCTTCGTAACTACCGGTTCACTACTTGTCTTCCTCCCATCAACGAGATTTGTCCGCACAACCAAATCTCCCCGGAGATTTGTCTGCACAACCAAATCTCCCCAAGCTTGTTTGCGGGACCACAGCTTTCAGCAAACCTTCTGCACTATGTGCCAATGCTATCTGGTCAGCCATCCTCCCCGTCTGTCCCCGTCTGTCCCAACGGCACGGTCCTTTTCCTCCCCCCACCTTCTTTCCCTTGGGTGGTTACGTTTGGGGAGGCAGTTATGGTTTTTCCCTTGTGCTGGCAACTGTTCTTTTTTGGTTGTTAAAACAACTTCCCAACTAGAAGTTACAATATTTGATATTACTGGGTTAATACTCAAACTCAGAGTTAACAATATTATTAATTAAAACAGAAAATAATAACCTTGTCCAATGTATTTACCTACACCGGTAATAAATTTATAAATTTACAAATTTTCCGGGGTCATTATGGAAGGGTGTTTTTTAAAGTTATAAATTAATATTCCTAAATATTTATTTCTAATCTTAAAAGAATATATGGTGGATTTTGACTCTATAATTTTTTCTTTAATATCTTGTTTTTAGTTTTTACCTTTTATTCTTATCTTAAAAAAATATATGATATACAACTTATCTTAAATAAATATATGATATCGTTGACTCTGTATAATTTTTTTTCTTTAATATCTTGTTTTTAGTTTTTACCTTTTATTCTTTTACTAGTTGTGTTTCTGATATAGCCAAATTTTTATTAAAAAAATCATTTTAATTCAGCTATATTTAAAATAAATTATAGATGTATTCGCTACTATGTAGCTTGTTAAATTAAATTCTACAATCTCAATCATTAGGTTTCACTTTAACGAATTCAAAGAATAGAATATAGACATTTATCATAGTTATTCTTTTTAATGTATTCAAAGGCTAAAGACCACCCGCTCCCTACATTTTTAATTCAAAGAATAGAATATAGACATTTATCATAGTTATTCTTTTTAATGTATTCAAAGGCTAAAGACCACCGGCTCCCTACATTTTTATTTCTATTGTACGCTCTTTGATTTTGATAGGTTGATAGGTATTTTAAAGTATTGAAATTATTTTTGCATTTAAATAAATACTCTAAATTATAAAATTAATCTAGATTGATTACTATGTAGCTTGTTAAATTAAATTCCACAATCTCAATCATTAGGTTTCACTTTAACGAATTCAAAAAACAGAATATAGACCTTCATCATAGTTGTTCTTTTGTCATTGAGTTTCTAGGCAAATTCACTTTAACTTTAACGAATTCAAAGAACAGAATATAGACCATCATAATAGTTGTTCTTTTGTCATTGAGTTTCTAGGCAAATTCACTTTAATGTATTCAAAGGCTAAAGACCATTCGCTCCCTACATTTTTATTTCTATTGTACGCTCTTTGATTTTGATAGGTTGATAGGTATTTTAATCTCAATCATTAAGTTTCATTTTAACGAATTCAAAGAACAGAATATAGATCTTCATCATAGTTGTTCTTTTGTCATTGAGTTTCTAGGCAAATTCACTTTACTTTAACGAATTCAAAGAACAGAATATAGACCTTCATCATAGTTGTTCTTTTGTCATTGAGTTTCTAGGCAAATTCACTTTAATGTATTCAAAGGTTAAAGACCATCCGCTCCCTACATTTTTATTTCTATTGTACGCTCTTTGATTTTGATAGGTATTTTAAAGTATTGAAATTATTTTTGCATTTAAATAAATACTCTAAATTATAAAATTAATCTAGATTTTTATTTCTATTGGACGCTCTTTGATTTTGATAGGTTGATAGGTATTTTAAAGTATTGAAATTATTTTTGCATTTAAATAAATACTCTAGAATAATTTTATCTAGATTCATGTTAACTCTAGATTTATAAAGTACCGAAAGGGATTAAATACCTTTTTAGAGTAAACAAAGTTTGTATCTCAAGAGATTTGATCCCTATCGATGAGTAGTAGATCCATCGAAGGTTAAGATGAATTTAAGTTGGTATTAATATTAATATTAGATATTTTTTTACATAGCATGATAACAAAATTAATATTTTCAAATATTACAACTTTGATGTGGAAATATGTATGTCATTAAAATTTTTAATATATCTATACGATATGGTTTTTCCTTTTAAAGATTTATTTTACAAATATTTAATTAAAAGAAATATTAAAATATTTACGAGTCAGATTTTTTATTTTTTGTGTTGTAGTTTTTTTTATTTTTATTTTTTTTTGTTGTGTTATATCTGGTTATTTTCATTTTTGTTTGGGTCCATATTTTTTTTATTTATTATTATATTATTTTATTGAGACGTAATTTTTTACATGCATGATAAACAAATTATATTTTTCAAATATTACACTTTGATGTGGAATTTGTATGTGATTAAAATTTTTATTATATCTATCGATATGGTTTTCTAAAGATTTATTTTACAAATATTTATTAAAAGAAATATAATATTTTAAGAGTCAGATTTTATTTTGTGTTGTAGTTTTTTTTATTTTTATTTTTTTTGTTGTTGTTATATATGGTTATTTTCATTTTTTTGGGTCCATATTTTTATTATTGATTATTATTATATTTTATTGAGACGTAACATACTTACTGGATTGTAGGACTACTCCTTACATATTTTTATTTATTTATTTTATTATTATTATTTTATTGAGACTTGATATTACCCTTAATACTTTTATTTATTTATTTATTTTATTATTTTTGGAGACATAACATTAGTATGGATTGTAGAAACTACCCCTAACACAACACTATAAAAACGATTAACTAAATATAATTAAATTTAAAATATAATTAAATGTTTTATTTTATATTCAATCCTTCATAACTCAAATAAATTTCTGAAAATTAAGAGCCTATTCCTTATCTTATTATAAAAGCAAAAAATATCCCTATATAAAATTTCAAACCACACTAAAAAAATAACATCTTATTTACCAATTATTCAACCATTTAACCATTCTTTAAAAAAAGACCATTACAATTATACACTCAAATATATACACCTAAAAGTATATATATCAAATTCAACCATATTTGTAATTTGTAAATTGATCAATTAATTTGTATAAAAGATCATTCTTGAATTTTATGAAAAAAGATTAAGAATAAAAGCCAACTGTTAAAAATAAACTATTCCAATTTTATTTTATTTTTTAAATACAGCTAATCATTGCTACTGTAAAAGTCGAAGCTAAACCGTAAAGCGTGTTTCTTAGCTCAATAAATCTTTTATCGTGTCAATCATTTTCGTTAAACCATAAAGCGTGTCTCAACTCGATAAAACTTTTGTGGCATCAATCTTTCAAGTGAAGCACGTCTTTGAGTTTAGGTTGCGGTGCAGAAATAAGTACCCGCTAATAATCTTCGTGGGGTAGTCTAAAATTATGTATTTATTTTTGTCGTAAGAATAAAAATTAAATTAATTATTGAAGTTAAATTATATTTTAAAAAAATCTGACAGATTTTTGTAAATCCGAGTAGAAGTTGTCAAATTCATAATTTTAAATGCTCTAGACTTTTTAAAATATGCTGAATTTATTTCCACCATCAAAAACATTATTCAAACATTGCATGTACAAGAGTTTTTGAAAATTTTTACATGCCACTTTTAACAATCCAAATAACTCCTCTCCCTCCCTAAGAGACACCATTTTCATTACCTTTTTTCATTTACCTGTGGAAAACTGCAATGACCATCCACCACCACAGAAAACGCTTGAAAAGAAAACATGATGTAATGGAATTTTGCTTTTTGAGTGATACAACCCACCATGGACTTTTACTGAACTCCAACCCTTTATTAGATCCGTGGATGGCTTGGTGTGCGTCTCTCATGGAAAAGATGGCTCTATGAGCCACCCTATGTTATTAATGTTTTCTATTATTATATATATATTGAATATATATTAATTATGGCATTTATTAAGAAAAAATTAACAAATATTGAATATATATTAATATAAAATAAATTACAAAGTGGATGGGTAGAAAGATGTTGAAAGGTTCGGTAGATTTTCCATTTGATTTTATTTTCAATTTTATGAGTTAGATAGATAGATATGACGATTATGGTTTATAAATAAAAGAAAATTATATATTTCATGATATTTTGGTGTAATCATTTTATTATTTTTGGAACTTACCACACAAAAGTTTATTAGCCAAAATTCTATTTACAGGGGATTTTATGAATTCAATTATTGACCATCGTTGAATATTTCTAATTGCTAATCACTTATTTTAGCTATCTAAATTTCTTTCATCTAATTAATAATTCATGGAAATTTTTTACCTTATAAAATATTTTGGTGTAATCATTTTATTATTTGTGGAACTTACCACACAAAAGTTTATTAGCCAAAATTCTATTTACAGTGGATTTTATGAATTCAATTATTGACCATCTTTGAATATTTCTAATTGCTAATCACTTATTTTAGCTATTTAAATTTCTTTCATCTAATTAATAATTCATGGAAATTTTTTACCTTATAAAATGAAGAGGTAATAGTTTACCCATGATAAGGTTTACCTTTGTTTCGAGATGG